>VZRF01014975.1:162-28434 GCA_013396875.1 Vireo altiloquus
TTCCCGATCCATTCCTGATCCATTCCCGATCCATTCCCGACATAGGCACAGTCATTCCCGATCCATTCCTGATCCGTTCCCGTCCCATTCCTGATCCATTCCCGATCCATTCCCGGTGCATTCCCTCACCCAGGCACAGACATTCCCGATCCATTCCCGCTCCATCCCCGCTCCCTCCCCTTTCCCCCCCCGTTACCTGTGTCCGGTTCCGGGGCCGCTCCCGGGCCATGCGGACCCCCGGGGGGGAGTCCCGGGGCTGGGCTCTCCCCTCTCCGCTCCTCTCCGGCCGCTCCCAGCTCCTCATTCCCTGCGCTCCCGCCGCGCTCGGGCCCATCCCGGAGGATGTCCTGGATGAGGAAGGACGTGCGGGGCCGGGCCGGGCCGGGCCGGGGCTGCGGGGCTGTCCCGGGGGTGCTGCTCATCGCTGCCGGGGGGGTCCTGCCCGCGCTCTGCCTCCGTCCCGGCCGCGCCCCGGAGCTCATCCCGCTCTCCCGGGGCTCGCTGCGTTCCCTCCCAGCCCTGCTCGCATTTATCCGGCCCGAGCCAAACCTCCCGGGGCTGATTGGAGAGCCCCGAGCGAGTCTACGCCCTTGGGCTGCCTCCCGGCCGCGCTGGGCTTCGGGCGCTGCCTCCCCCTCCTGCCCGGGACATCCTTCCCTGTGTTCGTGGGGTCACCGCCGCCCCTCAGCACCTCCTGTGCTCACCAATCCCCCCGGATCTGAAGATAAAGATGTGGATTTTGGGGTCAAAACGCGTCCGGAGTGGGGTTTTTTGGGATAGTAGAGTGAGCAGCATCATTGGAGCTGGGATTTGTGGGGTCGCAGCCGCCCCTCAGATCATCCCTTTCTTTCTTTTCTCACCAATTTCCCCGGATTTGAAGATAAAGATGTGGATTTTGGGGTCAAAACGCGTCCGGAGTGGGTTTTTTGGGAGAGCAGAGGGAGCAGCATCCTTGGAGGATGTTCTATATCCACTGCCCCGACCCAGCTCTGCTTCCTCCCGCTTTTGGGAATGATTTTTATTCCTGAGCTCTTTGGGAAAACTCTGCTTTCAGGGGGAAAATAGAAGCAATAAAAGGTTTGGGTGCTTTTTTAAAATGGATTTTGAGGGTTTTCCTCAAACGGCTCCACTTTGATGCACTCTGAGCGTGTTGGGAAAAGGGGAAAATGTCAAAGAGGTTTTTGTCAGCTTTGCAAAGCTGCTCCAGTGAGGGCTTGGGGATGATGTAGAATATCAGGAGAGCAGCTCCAGAGGCAAATCCTGGCGTGGAAAAGGCTGAAAGTTTAAGCCTGAACCTCAGATTAATTCCATAATTCAAGAACACCTTTAACAACAAAATCTTGGGAACCCAAAAGGAGCAAATCCTTCCCAATTCCAAGAAAATCCACGAGCAGAGCTGTCTGTCATAGCAGATTCTTTTCCCGAGGATCTGCTTCATTTGGGATTGTTTTTCCAGAGTTTTTGTTTGGAAAATTACCCCAAGCAGCCTCGGAGCCCCCCAGATGTGTGGAATACGTGATTAAAAATTCCTCTTGTCCCATCACAAGGCAAATCCATCTGGTGGGGAAGATCCCATGGGAGCTCCGGTGATGGGGATGAGAAGAATTCCTGGGAATTGCCGACAGTTTATATTTAAATACATCAATAAATAAATACATCAATGTATCAGCGACCTCCTCCAGCTCTGTTGTCTCCAAACTCCTTTCCCTGCTGGAATTTCAGCAGCGATCTCCTCTTTTATTCCCAAACCCTTCAGCCGCAGAACCAGGGCATATTTATTTTACCCTTAAAAAGGGAAACAAAAGATTTCCCTCAAATCCCCCGAGGAGTTTGTTGATTTTATGGGAGGTGTTTGGTTTCAGCCGCGCCGAGCAGGTTGTGCAAACCTGCCCCGAACTCGACTTTATCCATTCCTTTTTCCTTCCTTAGCCTCTGGCTTGGGAATTATCCCTCTGTACTCACAGGGGTGCTTGGAAAAGCTCCGGAGAGCCAATGACTCAACCTTGTTTTTGTTGGAGAAAGGGAATTTGGGAAGAGTTGGGAAGGAATTGGAGAATATCCTGAGCTGTGAGGGACCATCAGGGATGGGCGAGTCCAGATCCTGGCCGTCACGGGACAATCCCAATGATCCCACCCTGATCCTGAGGGGTTTGTCCAGAGCTCCTCCACCTCTCACAATTCCCATTTCCAGGCTTTTTTCCCGGAGGGAATCAACTTCCTTCCTTGATTTCTGCGTTTATTTGGGAGACTTTCCTGGAATTTGCCTCATTTTATTGCTGAACCTGCAAGGAAATCTCTGTGTGTTGTTGTTGGGAATTCCAGGTGAGCTCAGGGCTTTTCCCAGTGCCTGCAGCAATTCCCAGAGCAGGGAAAAGGACCCTGAGGGTGTCCTGGAAGCTCCAGAGGGGGGATGGAGGGATGGATGGATGGAGGGATGGATGGAGGGATGGATGGAGGGATGGATGGAGGGATGGATGGAGGGATGGATGGAGGGATGGATGGAGGGATGGATGGAGGGATGGATGGAGGGATGGATGGAGGGATGGATGGAGGGATGGATGGAGGGATGGATGGAGGGATGGATGGAGGGATGGATGGAGGGATGGATGGAGGGATGGATGGAGGGATGGATGGAGGGATGGATGGAGGGATGGATGGAGGGATGGATGGAGGGATGGATGGAGGGATGGATGGAGGGATGGATGGAGGGATGGATGGAGGGATGGATGGAGGGATGGATGGAGGGATGGATGGAGGGATGGATGGAGGGATGGATGGAGGGATGGATGGAGGGATGGATGGAGGGATGGATGGAGGGATGGATGGAGGGATGGATGGAGGGATGGATGGAGGGATGGATGGAGGGATGGATGGAGGGATGGATGGAGGGATGGATGGAGGGATGGATGGAGGGATGATGGATGGAGGGATGGATGGAAGGAGGGATGGGAGGGACAGGACCCAGCATTCCCAAAGCCTCGGAGCTGCAGGATGAGGAAAGTCCCCGCCGGGGATTTTCCGTTTTGATCAGGATGTCAGGGATGTCCCATTTGGGAAGTGAGGGAGCTCTGGAGCCATGTGGGATGAGAGATAAAAGCTTAATTGTCTCCCGCAAGGCTTTTTCCAAAGCTGCAGGATAAGGAGCTATCGGGAGTGGAGAAGGAAGAGGGGGGAACAAAACCTTGGAGTGGTTAAACCTCGGGAATTCCCAAACTTGGACCACAAAGTGATTTTTGCCTGGATTATTCAGATTTTATTTGATTTTTAATATTTCTTTGGCTCAGCTTTGGACGCTCAGGTGCGAATTGAGGACGGGAAAATTCAAATGCAAAGTGAGAAATGCCAAGAGAGCGAAAACACAATTTCACCAATTTGTTTTTATTTGCAAATAATAATAATAATAATAGTAATAATAATATTAATAATAAAGACAGAAATGGATACCTGTGCTGGGACTTATTAAGAAGTATGAATCAGAAATAAATCTCAAAACTTATAGGGACGCAAATCATTAAACACTGTCCATACAAAAGCACAGGGATGTGCACGGATCCTGTTTTCCAGTTATCCTGAGGAAGAGAAGCTCTGTTCCATCCTGGAGGAGCAAATCCTGCGGCAGGAGGAAGGGCCAGACTCCAAATTATTGCGTTTATTAATAAATAATTTATAGATGTTGGGTGCCCAAAGTCTCAAAACAGGTCCCTTTCCAGGGATGGGACCACAGACGTGCTGGAATTATCCTGCTCTCCAGGCTGGCAGAAATCCTTGGATTTGTCTCTAGAGCTTTCCTGGTGCCCCTTCGCTGCTCACCTCCAGCTCCCAGCGCTGATTCTCGCTGGCAGAGCCTGCGGCTGGCGCTGGGCGCTGCCGGGGGGCACCGCGGGGTACCCTCGGCCGTACCCCGCCCCGAAAGCTCCACCGCGGGCACCGCAGCAGGAGCCGCAGGGAAAAGGGGCTGCGGGGAGGGCACAGGGCGCGGGGAAGGGCCTGGAGCTCCCCAGGCAGGGTTTGCCGTCCCGAACCAGCACCGGCACGGCCACCCTGCGCGGGGGCTGCGCTGCCCTGGGCAGGCTCCGCTCCTGCCGCTGCCGCTTGCTCTTGTAGCGCCGATTCTGGAACCAAATCTTCACCTGCGTGGGGCTGAGCTGCAGCAGCCGCGCCAGCTGCTCCCGCTCGGGCCCCGACAGGTATTTCTGCCGCTGGAAGCGCCGCTCCAGCTCCAGCACCTGAGCCTGGGAGAACAACACCCGAGGCTTCCTCCGCTGCCCGGGCAGCGCTTGCTGCTCCCGAGGCTTCTCCTCCGCCTCAAAGCTCGGCGCCAGCAGAGGTTTTCCTGCAGCGGGGAGAGAAACAAAGCGAAGTCAGACCCGGATCCAGCTCTACTCCCAGCGAGAGGTTGTTTCCAGGGCAGGGATCCAATCGGGAATGGCACCCCTTGGGAATAGGATGGAGTAGGGCTGGCAGTTCATAAAGTCAAGGCTGATCGTTGATAAATTTAATATGAATTTTCCTGTGTTATTTATTGAGAATTCAAGAAAATTGATAAATTTAATATGAATTTTCCTGTGTTATTTATTGAGAATTCAAGAAAATTGATAAATTTAATATGAATTTTCCTGTGATATTTAACGGGAATTCAAGAAAATTCCCTAGTTTTTGAAAGAATTAAGATGTTGCTCGAATTCTGGATAAAATCTCCTTTCCCCCCTCCTAATGACTCCTCTGATAATTTGGGACTGCCGCCGTTGCCCGAGGAGCACAAGGAAAGGCGGGAAGGCAGCAGGTTCGAGTATTCCAAACCCCAAATTCCCTTCTCCCACCATCCTCCAGCAGGATCTGCCTCCAGCTCCGCGGAAGGAGAATCCCACATTTCTCTGAATTGCAGCACAACAAAAACCCCCGAGGGGGGAGGAACGGAGGAGGAAAATTTGTTAAATGTGGGAGAAGAGCAGGGGAGCTGATGGTTTGTGGGATTTTGGATTTATTGGGATTTCGCGCTCTGCAGCCGCCGGGCGATAGGAAAAATTCGTGCGGCATAGGAGCTGTCGGGATCAGGTCCAGGGATGCGCTTGGATCCCCCGGCAGGCAGAGCAGGGAATTCGGGAATTCCAGGGGATGCTGCAGGGTGTGGAAGGCTCTGGATGCAGCTGTGAGGGGACAGAATCCTCCCCGAGCTCCTCTTTCCCTCTCCACCTCTCTCTCTCCCAGTGCTGCCCAGTGCTGCCGCTCTCCTCTCACTGGTTTCCCGTTCCGCGCTCTGCAGCCGCCGGGCGATAGGAAAAGGCGAGCAGAGGAAACTTTTTGGGGTTTCAGCTGCAGGGAGAAGCGGGACAGGTCCGATCGGCGCTCCCGGAGCGCTCCGGAGCATCCCCGCGGCTCCTCCGCGCCCCCGGGCCGGGCGTGGCTCGGCGTCCCCAGCGCGGACAATTCACGGAGCGCGACACGAGGGTGACATCGAAAACGGGGCCGGTGGGTGACCTCGGGCAGGAAGAACCCTTCGGTGTCCCACATCCACCCCCAGCTCCATCCACCCCCCCGGGACCCTCCCGTTTCCTCGCGGGCAGCCGGAGCTGAGGGGATGCCCGAAAATGCCCCAAACAACCACAAAAACCCCAAATCACAGGGGGAAAAAGGGGAAAAAAAGGGAAAAAGGGGAAAAACGGGACCGGCGTGGTTGCAACGCTGTCCTCGGGCTCGGGGGGAAGGAAAGCGGCTCCGCGAGGTGCCCCCGGTGCCCTCCTCCGCCTCTCCTCTCCGCAGGGNCCTTCACCGAGAAGGGCGTGGGTAGCATCTTCCAGGCCCGGGGGGCTCGGGGGTGCCGCGGCCACCGAGCGCTGCCAGCCCCGCTCCCCGCCGGGCTCGGGGGGTCCTCGCGGCTCGGGGGGAGCAGGAGAAGGACGGGAAGGAGGGACAGACCCCGGGAGGGCTCTCCCTGCCCCTCCGGCTCCCCATGCGCTGCCCCCTGAGCCGCGAGGAAGGAGCAGCCCCTTCCCCTCCTTGTTTCCAAAACAAGGGGAGCGGGAGGGGGCGCAGGGAGGGGGCACAGGGAGGGAGCACAGGGAGGGGGCACAGGGCGCTGGGCTTTGGGCTGAGCCGCAATAAAACAAATCCAGTCCGTTTTAGCTCCATTAAGGTCACATTAGCGAGCGGCTCCGCGAGATAAGCGCTGATAAGGAGCGCAGACCACCAAGCTCCTGCGGGAGGGGAGGGGACGCTGCGGCGCGGGGACAGCTCGGGGCCCAGTTTGTCCCAGTTTGTCCCAGCGCTGCCTCGGCTGGCGGAAGCTGAGCTGGCAGAGCCGTGCCAGGGTACGGAGAGGGCTCAGGGCACCTCGCATGAATTTGGGGAGCGGGGTCCCAGCACGCCGGGGGGCAGCGGGAGGTGGTCCTGGGGAGCCCCTGGGGCCGTGGGGTGATGCTGAGCCTTATCTGAGCTCAGGGAGAGGCGATTTCAATTAAAATTCCTGTCCGGCCTCAGGGCTGGTGTTTGCTGACGGCCCTGACAAGCCGAGCTCGGCTGTGTCTGGGCTGGACTGGGGTCCCTCGCCCCCCCAAACCGGCCCGGGAGGGGAGGCTGAACAAATAAACTGCCCCAAGCAGGCGAGGAAGTGCGGGGCTGCAGCGGGAGGGAAAATAAATACAGTGGTTGGGGGAAAAAAGGGCTCGGAGCCCCCCCGAGGTCGGAGCCATTCCCGGGAAGGAGCCGCGGTCGTTCCCAGCCCTCAGGGTCCCTGAGTGAGCTCCGGCTGCTTCCACAGCTTCCATGAGCACCTCCTGCCCATGGGATTTATTTATGGGGTCTTCCAATCCAAGGCTTCCTGGGGTTCCAGGATTCCTGTTTTCCAGTGAAAGTGGGAATTTTGAGTGGACACATCATGGGAATCACTGAGCTCACCTCCCGGGGGGTTTCAGGGCTCAGCATCCCCTCGGCATCTCCTGACCCCCTTGGGTGGGGGAAGCACAGGTCCTGCTCAGTAGTTTCTCTCCTCCAAGATGCCTTTTTTGCCTTCCTCCCTTTTTTTCCTTCCTTTTATCCTTTTTGATATTTACCTTTTATTCTGTCTTTCCTTTGCCTTTTTTTCCCTGCCCCTTTATTTTTTCCTTTTTTTATTTTTTTACTTTTATTTGGCATATTTCTGCCCCTTTTTGCCTTCCCTCCCCCTTTTTATTCCTTCCTTTTTTCCTTTTTGACATTTACCTTTTATTCTGTCTTTCTTTTGCTTTTTTTTCCCCTTTATTTTTTCCTTTTTTTTTTGACTTTTATTTGGCATATTTCTGCCCCTTTTTGCCTTCCCTCCCCCTTTTTTTCCTTCCTTTTTTCCTTTTTGACATTTACCTTTTATTCTATCTTTCCTTTGCCTTTTTTTTTTTTTTTTTTCCCTTTTTTTTTTCCTTTTTTTTTTTGACTTTTATTTGGCATATTTCTGCCCCTTTTTGCCTTCCCTCCCCCTTTTTTTCCTTCCTTTTTTCCTTTTTGACATTTACCTTTTATTCTATCTTTCCTTTGCCTTTTTTTTTTTTTTTTTCCCTTTTTTTTTTTTTTTTTTTGCTTTTTTTTTGGCTTTTTTTTGCCCCTTTTTTCCTTCCCCCCCCCTTTTTTTCCTTCCTTTTTTTCTTTTTTACATTTTCCTTTTTTTTTTTTTTTCCTTTTCCTTTTTTTTTTTTTTTGTCCCTTTATTTTTTCCTTTTTATTTGACTTTTATTTGGCCTATTTCTGCCCCTTTTTGCCACTTTTACCTTATCACACTTGCAGCCCACACCCCAAATCCCCAATCCCACAGAGGAACTGCAGCTCCTTCACCCAGCCTGGATCCTTCCCTGCGTCCCCAGGGTGCAACTTCCCTGCTCCAAACCCCTTCCACAAATCCATGCCCGCATCCCGCTGGCATCCAGCCCTTCCCCGGTGCCCGGCGGGATTCATTGCCACGTCTGGAGGGTTTGTTTGGGGCAGGAGCGGACAGGAGGTAATTTTACACCTCGGCTCGCTGCTGGCGCCAAGGTGAAATGCTTGGCTGGGATCGAGACGAGCAGGAAGGAATTGGGGGAAGTGGCTTCATCCGCCCCTGATGACTCCGGGATTAATGGACAGCCTGGATTTGGCTCTCGGGACCCGCGCAGAGACGAGGGAATGGGTGGGGCTGAGCGATGGAACATGGATTTTTAGGGGAAAATCAGGGGAAATCCATCGGCAGGGCAGGATCGGTGTCCCAGGATGGCTTTGGGATCACCCCCATTCCTCTCCATGAGCACCTCAGGGGTCTCACCCAGCCCTGCCTTGCTGGCTGACGGCTCTGGAGCATCCAGAGGCTTGGATGAGGCTCCTAAATCAACTCCCTGAACAAAACCTGTGCCTGAGCCCTCCTGGAGCCTTTCTGGCGCTTTTCCCAGCGGCATCCAGGAGGGATCAGACCCTTCCCGAGGGATCAGTCCCTTCCCGAGGGCTCAGACCCTTCCCGAGAGCTCAGACCCTTCCCGAGGGATCAGACCTTTCCCGAGGGATCAGACCCTTCCCGAGGGCTCAGACCCTTCCCGAGAGCTCAGGTCCTTCCCGAGGGCTGGGATAGACCACGGAGCATTCCGGCAGGGAGCTGCCGCGGGGAATTTCTGGGAAGAAGCCGGAGAGGATCCATCACACGCGGCCATACATCACCAGCTCCCCGGGGCGCGGGGTTAATCCCCTCACGGCTCCCCGGGGCCATTAGTCCCGGTTTAACCAGGTTAGGTGAAACCGGGAGAAAGCTGCTCCCGGCCTCTGCCGGCATGGAGAGGGAGGATTTCCATGGCAGCGGAGCGCTGGCAGCTCTCGAAGGATCGGATTTCGGGAGTTATCTCTGGGATGCATCAGGAGCCCCACGCGACGTCGGAGCAGCATCCGAAGCTCTGGAAACTCGACTCCGCCTGCCAGGAGCGCCCCGGGGCAGCTAACACCCTCCCAGCGCTTCGGTCCTGCCAGGTTTTGGGGTTTAGGCGGTCAAGAGTGAGGGGATAACGGGAATATTGACCTCGGGAATATTCGGAGTGCACTGGGAATAAAGGGAGTCATGAGCGAGGGCTGCAAGCACGGAGAGGTGTCTGAGCACCCCCGAGGGGTTTGGGGATGTGTGAGTTGGGTCTGAGCAACCCCGAGGGGTTCGGGGATGTGTGAGCTGTGTATGAACACCCCCGAGGAGCTCAGGGATGTGTGAGAGGTGTATGAACACCCCCGAGGGGTTCGGGGATGTGTGAGCTGTGTATGAACACCCCAGAGGAGTTCGAGGATGCTTTGATGCAGCTGGAATTAAACTTAAAAGGGTTTTCAACATCCTCTGTCTCTTTCCAGAGACTTTCTGTCCTTTTCCATCAGCTGAATAAAACAAAAAGTGCAGAAAATGGGCAGAAGGAGCTGCAGGGGGATGAGGGGAAGGAGATTCCCTCCCCGGGGCTTTCTGAAAATCATCGGGGATAAAAAAGCAGAAAAAGGTGCTTTGATTCAGAATCCGTGGGATGAAAATGTGAAACTTTAGTGGGGTTTTATGGAGAATCTCCATTGTGGCCTTGGGGTGGAGCCACTTCCCTGCCCTGCTGGGTGTCAGGACGTGGTGCTGAAACCCCAACCCGGGGGAAACTCTCATCTCCACTGCTCCATTTAATCTCTTTCCCCCCCAGTTTTCCATTTTGAGCACTTCCCGCTGCTCTCCACCACTGCTCTGCCCGACTGGGTTTTATCCCCATTCCTTAACCTGTTTTTCCTGGATTTTTTAGGACCGGTTGGAATCAGGGGGATGAAGTGAGGCCAGGGTTTCTCAACTGCTGCTCCAGCGATTTCTGCTCTCAGGATTTTGGGATGGACACAAACCGCAGCGCAGAGCCCTGACTCGAATCGTGAGCCAGCAGTGCCCTCTGCTTGGCCAGCCGGGACCTGCAGCTTTGCTTTTCCTCCCAATCCCAAAACCGAGGTTTGGGAAGATGGAAAAATCCCCTCTGAGCTCCTCCAGCCCCGCGGGTGAAGCGCAGCGGGGCAGGGACAGCTGCGAGCAGGAATTGCTGATTTTTGGGGCTTCGCTGCGTCACGGGAGACAAAACCCAGGCGAGGTTCGAAGCGCTCTGAGCAGGCTCCGAGTTATTTCTAACCGGGATTATTTCCGTGAAGCCTCACGAATAATCCAGCGCTGGGAGAGGGAGGAGATTGAGAAAATCGCGGGGTTTGGACTCTGCTCTCGCTCTGCCTGAGGAGAAGCTGCCGAGAGCATTCTGGCTTCTGCCCCGGGAATCCAGAGGAATTCAGAGAAAACAGAGGAATTTCTGCCTCTGTGCTCGTTCCAGCATCGCCGGGCTGTACTGGGCTGAGCTGGGCTGGGCTGGGCTGGGCTGGGCTGGGCTGTACTGGGCTGGGCTGGGCTGAGCTGTGCCGTGCAGGTGCAGCCTCATCCTCCTCTGCCCGTGAGGCTGTAGAGGGATGAGCCCGGAGCAGAATTCCCTCATCTTTGGCTTTTCTGGGATTTATCCCAATGCCCAATGGAGGATTTCTGGGCAGAGGGGGATGGTGAGAGCCGGTGAGGGAAGGAACAGGGAGATTCCAGAGGGGAGAGAAGGAAGGAACAGAGAGATTCCAGAGGGGAGAGAAGGAAGGAGCAGAGAGATTCCAGAGGGGAGAGAAGGAAGGAACAGGGAAATTCCACAGGGGAGAGAAGGAAGGAGCAGGGAGATTCCAGAGAGGAGAGGTGGGAGAAGGAAGGAACAGGGAAGTTCCAGAGGGGAAAGAAGGAAGGAGCAGGAAGATTCCAGAGGGGAGAGAAGGAAGGAGCAGAGAGATTCCAGAGGAGAGAGAGGGAAGGAGCAGAGACATTCCAGAGGGGAGAGAAGGAAGGAACAAGGAGATTCCAGAGGGAAGAGAAGGAAGGAACAAGGAGATTCCAGAGGGGAAAGAAGAAAGGAGCAGAGAGATTCCAGAGGGAGAGAAGGAAGGAGCAGAGAGATTCCAGAGAGGAGAGAAGGAAGGAACAAGGTGATTCCAGAGGGGAGAGAAGGAAGGAACAGGGAAATTCCACAGGGGAGAGAAGGAAGGAGCAGGGAGATTCCAGAGAGGAGAGGTGGGAGAAGGAAGGAACAGGGAAGTTCCAGAGGGGAAAGAAGGAAGGAGCAGGAAGATGCCAGAGGGGAGAGAAGGAAGGAGCAGAGAGATTCCAGAGGAGAGAGAGGGAAGGAGCAGAGACATTCCAGAGGGGAGAGAAGGAAGGAACAAGGAGATTCCAGAGGGAAGAGAAGGAAGGAACAAGGAGATTCCAGAGGGGAAAGAAGAAAGGAGCAGAGAGATTCCAGAGGGAGAGAAGGAAGGAGCAGAGAGATTCCAGAGAGGAGAGAAGGAAGGAACAAGGTGATTCCAGAGGGGAGAGAAGGAAGGAACAGGGAAATTCCACAGGGGAGAGAAGGAAGGAGCAGGGAGATTCCAGAGAGGAGAGGTGGGAGAAGGAAGGAACAAGGAGGTTCCAGAGGGCAGAGGTGGGAGCAGGGAGGCTCCAGCGGCTGTGGCTCTGGGCACACGGAGCCTGCGGTCAGCAGATGGCAGAAGAGCTGTGGCTGAGCGGCTGGAAAGAAAAAACCTGGGATACAAACCCTGGATCACCCTGCAGGGCCGAGCAGGAGACCCGCGCGGGGCCCTTCCAGCCTCGCCCGCGTCTCCCAGAGATTCCCGGCAGGATAACGGCTTGGAGCATCCCAAACTCACGGCGGGAAAGGTACTTTTAGGGATCTTTTAGGGAAAGATCCAAAGCCCTTTCCCAGATAATCCCACAGCCCAACACCTCATTCCCACAGAAATCATGGAAGGGATTCTATGGAACACGTGTAAAGCAATCACCAGCTCAGAAAACAATTAAAAATTCCCAAAAAACCGTCTAGGATTAATTATCAGAGCAGGAATAAAACCAAACAGCTTTTTTGGGCCCTTCCTGCTGGATCTGACCCTGAATTCCCACTGGAGCATGGATCCCGCTGGGATTTGGGCACGGCTGAGGATTCCATGGAGCTGAGGATTCCTCCAAGCCCATCCCGAGAGGAGCTGGGATTTGTTTTCCCAGCACAAACCACTCCAAGGTTTGTAGGAAAAACAACCCTGGAGGAAAAACAACAGAACCAAGTGGAATTTTCTCCCAGTTTGGGAAAACTGGGAAGAGAATTCTCCATCAAATGATTTTTTTTTCTTCAAATAACCAACAGGACTGGTTTGGTTTTGTGTGTTTGGACCCACGGCATCCACTGGAGCAGGGGAAAGGCTGGAGAGGGAAACAGGGATGCACAGAAAACAGGGATCACCCTTTGGAGCCACAATCCAGCTTTTCCTGGACTTTCACTCAGCTTGAAAATCAAAACCAAGGAGGGAAAATAGAAAAAATAATCCCGTCTGTGTGGAAATAATTCCATCCCCCATGAGCCCTGACAGGTTTTACTGGTTTTTCCAGCTGGGCCTGGAATAAAACTCCTGAGTTTCTCCCAGGTATTAATGCCTGAGGTTCTCCAACCTCTCTGCTTGGATCCGGGGGGGTCACAGAAAACCTCTCTGATGTTCCTTCCAACACTGATTTTGGCTTCTTTGGGGGAGGAATCAGCCTTGGAGAATCCAGCTTTGTGTGCTGAGGAAGGGCTGACTCCTCGGAAAAGGCGGATTTAGTGGGAAAAGTGACTTTTGTGAGTCTGTAAGCAGGGAATTCTCCCTCTGATCCACCCAGGGGCACGGCAGGGTTGGAACTGCAGGATCTGGTTCCTTCTGACCTAAACCATCCCATGGTCAGGGATTTCCAGTTCTGTTATCTCATGGATTGGAACTGCAGGATCTGGTCCCTTCCAACCCAATCCCTCCCATGGATCTGTGGCTCACAGGGATTTCCAGCCCCATTATCCCATGGGTTGGAACTGCAGGATCTGGGCCCTTCCAACCCAACCCAACCCAACCCAACCCAACCCAACCCAACCCTCGGATCCGTGGTTTACAAGGATTTCCAGCCCTGTTATCCCATGGGTTGGAACTGCAGGATTTGGTCCAGCCCCATTATCCCACGGGCTGGTCCCTTCCAGCCCAAACCATCCCATGGTCAGGGATTTCCAGCCCCATTATCCCATGGGTTGGAACTGCAGGATCTGATCCCTTCCAGCCCAAACCATCCCATGGATCCATGGTTTACAGGGATTTCCAACTCTGCTACCCCATAAGGTTGGAACTGCAGGATCTGGTCCCTTGCAACCTAAACCATTCCATGGCTCACAGGGATTTCCAGCCCTGTTATCCTGTGGGGCTGGAATTAGAGGATCTGGTTCCTTCCAGCCCAACTCATCCCATGGATCCATGGCTCACAGGGATTTCCAGGGCCCTGTTACCCTGTGAGGTTGGAATTGCAGGATCTGATCCCTTCCAGCCCAATCCCTCCCACGGATCCGTGGCTCACAGGGATTTTCAGGGCCCTGTTACCCTGTGAGGTTGGAATTGCAGGATCTGATCCCTTCCAGCCCAATCCCTCCCACGGATCCGTGGCTCACAGGGATTTCCATCCTCAATCCCTCAGATTAATTTTTGGCCACTGCTTTATGCTGAAATGGATAAAAACCCATCAAGATCTCAGCATCCCGAGAATTCCCTGATTTATGAATTGGAGAAATCTCCATCCCTTTGCCTTTCTCCTGCCTTTCCCTCTGCACCTCACCCATCCGAGCTCTCCCGATGGGAATCACCACCTGGATCCGAGCGATTTCCACTTGGATTTCTATTTTTAGCAACTCCTTTTATTTTTTGAACTCCTTCCGTATTCCCGCTCGGAGCAGCTGAATCACGGCGGCAAAGACAATATCCTGAATTTCTGTGGGAGTTTGTTGTTTTTTTTCCCTTCTTTTTGTTTTTCTCAGTTCCTGGGAAGCAGGAAGGGAAGTTTAGTCCCGAATTTCATTCCCAGCCCTTTGGAAGTGTCGGGGATCCAACTCCTCCTCTCCCACTCTCCCTCCTTCCCTCCCTCCCAAAGCTGGCAGGAAGGGCGAGGACTGGGAAAATTGGAATTGGTTTTCCCTTTGTTTCATCATGAAACTCCATAAAAATCCATGGATAACACAAGAACATCCAGGGAATCTTTGGTTCTGGGCCAAACCAAATTCCCTCCTGGCAAAGATCCACCAGGATTTTAATGCTCCCCAAGCTCTTCGCCACCACCGAGCCCAGATTTCCTTTTCTAGGACTCTTTGCTTTGTCACTGAGCCAAAATTTCCTTTTCTGGGACTCTTTTCTTCACTATCAAGCCTAAATTTCCTTTTCCAGGACCATTTTCTCCATCACCGAGCCCAGATTTTCATTTCGAGGACTCTTTTCTTCATCACTGAACCGAAATTTCCTTTTCCAGGACTTTTTTCTTCATCATCAAGCCCAGATTTCCTTTTCTAGGACTCTTTGTCACTGAGCCAAAATTTCATTTTCTGGGACTCTTTTCTTCATTATCAAGCCTAAATTTCCTTTTCCAGGACTATCTTTCTCCCAGATTTTCCACCCCAGAGCCTGGTTTGACTAAACCCCTCTGCTCCTGCTCTTTTTTTGGGAATTCAGCTCCCTCCATTACCCAAACGTGTCTCTTTTGTTCCCAACTCTTAAAAAAGTTGTTGAAATTCCAGAATATTGTCACGGCTGGGAGCTCCAAGTGGAAATGTCAGAGGGAATTTCCAATAGTGTCAATAATTATAATAATATTAGCATGAATTAGAATTATTATTATTTAATGATATTAATAACAATGCTGCAGCAATAATGATAATAATGATAATAATGATAATACTAATGATAATAATGACAATAATAATGATAATAATGATAATAATAATAATGCAACACTAATAGTGCAGGGGGTGGGATGAGTTGAGCTTCAAGGTGCTCCCAACCCAAACAATTCCACGGTTTTATGACAAGAGATCTTTTATTAATCCAATTATATTCCTAATATTTATTCCTACACTCTCACGTGATGAGAAAATGATTTTTTAAACTTCTGGAGGACGAAATCAGAATTAACTCTCATTTTTCCTCTCCTGATGATGGAATTTATTTCGCTCTTCCAGTGGAAATCTGAGATTTCCTGGCGGGATGAGCTGCACATGGAAATCACTGATCCAGGTGTTTTATTTCCCTGCAGCGGCGCTGCAGCTGCCTTCATTAAAAAGTGGTTCTGCCTTAATTAGCAGGGGGAATAAAATGCAATTACCAGGCCGGGCCTGTGCCAAAGGGTTTATTAAACAGCCAGAGGAGATGGGAGAGATTTGGTTCTGCATCCAAGGAAAATAATCCAAGGAAAATCCGACATTTTTATCCTGCTGGCACCACAACCAGCAGCCCAATCAAGACTCAGCACACCGAAACCCTTTAAATTCGACATTTTATTTCATTGCAGAAGAAAATCCAACGTAGGCCTCATTAGGTTGTGCATCTTTAATTATAAAAATAAGCAAAGAAAATAAGTTGCCTCTTTCTCTCTCTCTCCTCGCTACGATAAGTCTCAAATAACCTTTAAGGAACGCGCGGAGCTTTACAAACGTCATTGAAACAATAAATAAGGACATATACCAGATATGCTCACTGTTTATTCCAGTACTCAGCAAAAAAAAAAACAACAAAAAACCCCCCCAAAAACCCCCCCAAACTCTCTCCCTTTTCCCTTTCCTAGCTCTCTTTAAATTATAAATACAAATAACGCAGATTTATAATGGCACGAAAACGTCTAAAGTGCAAACGAACCGCGGCGAGACTCGACCGAAGCTCCCCCGGAGCTGCTCCTCCCTGCCCCCGGGACAAAGCCTGGGGCGGGACGGGAAAAGCAAAGCCTCGGAGAGGAGCTCCGAGGTGAAATCGCTCCGATTTGGCCTTGGGGATCTCTCACACCTCCATCCAAACCTTCCCGAGGGGAGGGAGGAGCCTCTCCCACCTCCAAATTCCCTCTCCTGCCTCCCAAATTCCCTCTCCCGGTCCGGGAATGCCCAACTCAGCTCAGGGACCTCGGGAGGGATGAGCATTCCCAAATTCCTCCCTACTCCAGCACGGGGACAAAAGAGGCCTCAAAGCAGTTCAAAAAATAGGGAATTGTGGCTCTTTGGGACACGGCAGAGCCTTGTTTGGATTGCTTGGGAATTCCTCGTGGCACCGCAGCAATTCCCACCACGGGGAATCATTTCCCACTCCTCTCCCCACCCATGCTCAGGAGACAAAGCTTAAATCGCTGGCGGAAAGGGAAATTTAAGGATGGCATTCCCAAAAGAAGATGGGATTGGGAGGTCCAAGGCTCCTCCCCGGCCCCAAATCTGCTTCAGGCACCTTCTTTGGGGTTCCAGAGGAATGGGTGGGTGGAGAAGCTGCTTTCCATGAGGAATATCCCTCCCCGCCTGCCAGGTGTCCTGGGAGAGCTCTGGGAAGCTTTGGGAATTCCCAGTGGGAGCTCCAGAGCACTAGCAGAGCCTCCCAGGTGGGGTTTGGCCACCACCCCGAGCCAGGGAAAGACTTTAGTGACCAATTTTGTGACCAATTCCCAAACAGGAGCACGGGCTGGATGCACAAATCCCAACGGAATTCCCTGGCTCCCAACAGCCGCGGGGTGGGAAGTCAGGGATGTGCTCCTGGCATCAATTCCTAAATACAACCCCAATTTTAGGGTTGGGATATTCCAGGAGCTTTTGGTTTTCACCTCTCAGAACTTCTTTGTGTTGGCCTCTCAATCCCTGCCTGGTTCAGGAAGGAGCAGCTTTGGATCATCCTCGCCCTGGATGGCTCCGTTTGGAGTATCCCAAAAAATCTGAAAATTCCGACCCTCCACAGATGTCAGCAACATTTTTTTGCTGCTTCCAATCCTCTGTCGGCACTTTTGGGCTGCATTTCGTGAAGACAGCAACGTCTGAAACGCTGCCACTGCATCTGGTTCCGATATTTTAGCAGCAAGTTCTGGTTTAAAGGCTTTGTGGTTTTCCAAACAACACAAAAAAAATAAAGTTTTATCGCCTCAGGTCTCCGAAAGAAAAGGAGATCCCTCCTTTATCAGAGGAAGAGGCACCCACTCTGCAGGGACTGCGGGGATGGATTTGGGATTGGCCTGGTGGAATTGTTGGCTCAGCAGAGCCTGGCTGTGGTGGGATTGGTGTCTCCCAGCTCGGCTCCTCATCCCAGAGCCTGGCTGTGGTGGGATTGGTGTCTCCCAGCTCGGCTCCTCTTCCCAGAGCCTGGCTGTGGTGGGATTGGTGTCTCCCAGCTCGGCTCCTCTTCCCAGAGCCTGGCTGTGGTGGGATTGGGGTCTCCCAGCTCTGCTCCTCGTCCCAGAGCCCGCTGAGGAGGAGGATGGAGCAAAGGCAGCTCCCAGAGCGCTCCTTCCGTGCCCTCAGCTTTCCTGCTGCAGCTTGAGAGAACTGAAGGATTTTTCCTGCCTTTCCCCAGAAATCCCAAGTTTGGGAGTTTTGCCCTGTGAGATTCCCAAATCTTCTGATAATTCCTGAAATTCCCAGCAGCTCTGCCTGGCTCTAAGTGCATCTCCCGGCAGCCCTGAGGGGACAGGATTGACCAGCCTCAACTTGGGTTTTTATGGAATTTTCCTCAATTTTAGCTCTGCAAGGCTGCTCCTGGCCCTGCAATTCCTGTCCTAAACCTTTCCCTCTTCCTTTCTAAAAAGGCCACGGAGTAGGACGTGAACTCTGGACTACGACAGAGATGCTGCTTCCAGGAAAAATAAAACGAATAAAGAAAGAGCTGACTTACAAAACTGAGTTTAGGCAATAAAGTCATTCTGTTCTGCTCCTTCGAAGCAGACTCTGGTGGAGTTTATGTACAGTACAGACAGATTTCAGCACTATTTATACCACAGTTAGAGCAAGGCCTTTAATACTCTAATCTTAAGACAGGCTTTGTTTCTGTTAGGCTTCGTTTAAAGCTTTAGGCAGTTAAATACAGTACAGAGATGTGAGCTTTGAAATACAACGCACGATTATGGGACCTCCTGGCCAGCTCCAGCCACAGCCTGGCACCTCTTTCAAAGGCAGAACACGTCCCTCTCCTGCTTTTGGGGTTTGTGGGGTGGTTTGAACTCTATTTGCACCGTGGTGCCAGGTCCTGGTGACTAAAACCATCCAGCGAGTTTGGTAAAGCCTGACTTAAACAGAGCTCTGCTGGAAGGGTCAGGACTCAGGGTGACACTACAGGACCAGGAATGTGACATTCGTGTTCGTCCATGGCCAGCACGGATTCACGACATGAATCCCACGGGAATTTTTAGGATTTGTAGGAGTTTTTAGTGCATCTCTGGCCGCCTGCAGGAGAGGAGCAGCTCCTCCCCTTGGCACCAGATCTCCAGGCCTGGCTGGTGTCAGCACAGCAGACAGGGACAAAACTTGGCCTCGAAACCTCGGGAGTTTGGTGTCTGAAGGCCTGACCAATGTAGGGATGTACTTAAGACGAAGATTTTTTTGGGATAACTGATTATTTTTTGTAGGGAAGAGAAGAGACGGAGCCGTCTGGCTGGCGGGGAAGCCGCGACGCCGAACACAGACCCACGCAGAAGTTTTGTTCGAGAGGAACGGAAAAGACGAACGAACTAAACGAGCCCTAAGGAACTAAACCCAGCTCCCGGGGGTTTAAAATACCGACAAGTCCTCTGGCTTTGGGTGCAGGCCTCTCCTAGAGCAGAGCCCCTCGGCTTTGGTCGTGCTCGGCCTCCCCCACCCCGGTCAGGCGCGCTCGGCGGAGCCGCGCTTGGCGTGGGCCTGCGCGGAGCCCTCACCTCGCAGGTTCCTGAGGAGCAGCTTCAGCTTCTGCGGCTCCGAGATCCTCCTGCGCAGCAGCTCGGCTCGGGGGTGGCCCTGGGCGCAGTGGTCGCTCTGCAGCAGGTGGAACAGGCTGGCCATGTTGGGCCCGATCTTCTCCATCAGGCTGTCCTTGATGGTGCTCACGGTCTCCTCGTCGCACTCCAGCAGGCTCCGCACCAGTTTGTTGTAATACCTGTGGGCACAGGGATGCTGTCAGCCCTCGGTGTCCCCCGGCCAGGAGACAAAACTGTGACAATCAGGATTTTTAACTCCTCCAGGGTGTGTTTGGGATTGTTTGCTGGTGGTTGTTGTCAGGGAATTTTTAAAGTTGGGAAAGGCCTCTGAGGCCAAGCCCAACCTTGCATCCAAGCACCCCGGGCATGGCGGTGCTGTGCCTCTGGCACAGGGAAGGGACCCCTCTGCCAAAATTCTGATGGAATTGATTGAATTCCAATGGAATTGCCCTAAACGAGCAGCTGCCCCAGCTCTGGGAGGTGAGGGAGGGAGCACAGCAGGTTTGGAGTGATCTCAGTGGATCAGGGAGGGAAAATCGAGGAGCAGAGAGGAGCAGAAATGGGATAAGAGTGTGTTTTACCCTCTGCTAAACACCTGAGTTCCTGTACTTTGGGAAGGGAAATATTTGGTGTTCCTAACAGATCCCTGCCGGGATCCCAGCCTGGCCTGGCCTCTGCTCTGAGCAGAGCCATGACGGATCCATCCCTGTGGCACCATTCCCCCTTTTCCCTCTCCTTGCCTCCCTCCCTTTCCCTCCACAGCCTTTACAAGCACCAGAAGAGGGAGAAGCAGCTCAGTCCCAGCCTGGCAGATCCATGGATTCCCTCGGGACAGATCTTTAGGACACAAAATNATTGCTGGTGGTTGTTGTCACGGAATGGAAAGGCCTCTGAGGCCAAGTCCAATCTTGCATCCAAACATGTCGAGCATGGCGGTGCTGTGCCTCTGGCNTCCATCATCACTTCCAAGCCCACCATGCACAAAATCCCGAGCGAGGCTTCCCCTGCCCCTCTCCAGCTGCATCTTCCCCTCCAGCAGCCCTGGGCACAAACTCCTTGTCCAAGGAGCAGCCAGGAAATTGGTGCTGCTCTGCATTCCCAGCCCTGCTGAGAATTCCTCTAAGGAATGCTCCTCCCCAGGGTCCAGGGAGCTGCAGTGCACCAGGGAATGTCTTCTCAGGGAGACAAAGTCGGGAAAAAGAGCAGCAGTCCCACATTTTCTGGGATTTCTGCCTGAAAGGACGTCGGGGAACTTATTTTAAGCACTTTAAGGTCACGGTGACATTTTTCCACAGGAGCAGAGAGGAGAATAACCTGCAGGTGGAGGAGGGGAAGGAAGAGGGAAATGAGAGTTCCCATTCAAAGTCCTTTCCCAACTCTCAGCTCTGGCCTTTGGAGCAGCCAGGGGAGGTCAGGTGAGGTCAGAGTTTGAGCTGCACAGAAGCACCAGGCTCTGGCTCAGCAGGGCTGGGAGTGAGGTCTGAAGTGCTGATGAGCAAAGCTGAGCCAGCCACAAACCCGGCTTAAACCAGGGCCAGGAACCAACTCCATCCAGCCCTGCGGTTTCCAGGCTGGAGCTGCACTTGGACACTTCTCCAGAGCCTGCCAGGAGCTGGGCTGTGAGCTGAGCTTTTCCTCCCCTGCTGCTCCTGCCTCGAGATTAAATCACAGGAAGGTGCAATGACATTTACGCACCTCCCCTCAGGCCCAGCCCAAACAGCACATTCTGATCCCACAGCTCTGCTGGGCCAGGGGCTGGGAAAGCAGGAGGATTTGGGATCCCTCAGTGCAAACTGGGAGCTGGGAAAGCAGGAGGATTTGGGATCCCTCAGCACAGACTGGGAGCTGGGAAAGCAGGAGGATTTGGGATCCCTCAGCACAGACTGGGAGCTGGGAAAGCAGGAGGATTTGGGATTCCTCAGCCTAAACTGGGAGCTGGGAAAGCAGGAGGATTTGGGATCCCTCAGTGCAAACTGGGAGCTGGGAAAGCAGGAGGATTTGGGATTCCTCAGCCTAAACTGGGAGCTGGGAAAGCAGGAGGATTTGGGATCCCTCAGTGCAAACTGGGAGCTGGGAAAGCAGGAGGATTTGGGATTCCTCAGCCTAAACTGGGAGCTGGGAAAGCAGGAGGATTTGGGATCCCTCAGTGCAAACTGGGAGCTGGGAAAGCAGGAGGATTTGGGATTCCTCAGCCTAAACTGGGAGCTGGGAAAGCAGGAGGATTTGGGATCCCTCAGTGCAAACTGGGAGCTGGGAAAGCAGGAGGATTTGGGATTCCTCAGCCTAAACTGGGAGCTGGGAAAGCAGGAGGATTTGGGATCCCTCAGTGCAAACTGGGAGCTGGGAAAGCAGGAGGATTTGGGATTCCTCAGCCTAAACTGGGAGCTGGGAAAGCAGGAGGATTTGGGATCCCTCAGTGCAAACTGGGAGCTGGGAAAGCAGGAGGATTTGGGATTCCTTAGTGCAAACTGGGAGCTGGGAAAGCAGGAGGATTTGGGATCCCTCAGTGCAAACTGGGAGCTGGGAAAGCAGGAGGATTTGGGATCCCTCAGTGCAAACTGGGAGCTGGGAAAGCAGGAGGATTTGGGATCCCTCAGTGCAAACTGGGAGCTGGGAAAGCAGGAGGATTTGGGATCCCTCAGTGCAAACTGGGAGCTGGGAAAGCAGGAGGATTTGGGATCCCTCAGTGCAAACTGGGAGCTGGGAAAGCAGGAGGATTTGGGATCCCTCAGTGCAAACTGGGAGCTGGGAAAGCAGGAGGATTTGGGATCCCTCAGTGCAAACTGGGAGCTGGGAAAGCAGGAGGATTTGGGATCCCTCAGTGCAAACTGGGAGCTGGGAAAGCAGGAGGATTTGGGATCCCTCAGTGCAAACTGGGAGCTGGGAAAGCAGGAGGATTTGGGATCCCTCAGTGCAAACTGGGAGCTGGGAAAGCAGGAGGATTTGGGATCCCTCAGTGCAAACTGGGAGCTGGGAAAGCAGGAGGATTTGGGATCCCTCAGTGCAAACTGGGAGCTGGGAAAGCAGGAGGATTTGGGATCCCTCAGTGCAAACTGGGAGCTGGGAAAGCAGGAGGATTTGGGATCCCTCAGCCTAAACTGGGAGCTGGGAAAGCAGGAGGATTTGGGATTCCTCAGTCCAAACTGGGAGCTGGGAAGTCCTGCTGCCTTTGTTCCTCAACGTGTCACGATATCCTCTGCCTTGGGCTTGGGGAGGAGCTCCCTCTGCCTTGGGACAGAGCTCCAGGGCTTGGTCATCTCCAAGGACCATCCCCTGCACTGCCTGAGTGTCCTCATGTCCCCTGGCACTGCCTGAGTGTCCCCCAGCACTGTCTGACCATCCCCCTGTCCCCCAGAACTGCCCGAGTGTCCCCCAGAACTGCCCCAGAGCGTCCCCCTGTCTCCCTCCAAGGGCTGTCTCACTCCATCCATGGGCTCTCCACAATCCGTCAGTTTAGCCCAGGAGTGCCACCGAGCTGCCTGCTCCTCTCCCAGACAAGAAAACCTCTTCCAAACTTGCTTGGGGGAAGAGGGGACAGACACACATGTTTCATTTTTACCTCTCCCCAGTATCATTTTGCCTTCCCACAAATGCAACTTGCTGGATAGACAGGAGAAAATTTCTCCACCTACAGCGGAGTTTTCTGTAACAGGAAATGGATTTCCATGATCCTTGTGGGTCCCTTCCAGCTCTGCATATTCTGGGATTCTCTGAATTAATTTCTGCTGGTTGATGCGACTTAAACCATATTTATCACCTGCACACCTGTCCTAGGACAGGTCTGGAGCTTTGGGATGCTCCTGGATCCACTCAAAGCCACCCCAGAGGAGCTGAGGCCTTGGCCACAGCCAGCACCAGTCCCAGTGCAGCTCTGATTTACTCCAACTGCTCCAAAAGGTCCCTTTTATCCCAATCACAAGACTCAGCACTGATTGTTCCAGGATTTGGAGGCAGAAATCCCTGCTCTTGCAGCGTGACTGCGGCAGCTCCTGAGGCCTCCCCGTGTCCCTTGTCCTTGGAGGACGGGGACAGGGCAGTCCTGGCTCAGGAGGATGGGGACAGGGCAGTCCTGGCTCAGTCCTGGCTCAGTCCTGGCTCAGTCCTGGCTCAGTCCTGGCTCCCGAGACCTCCCCATGTCCCTTGTCCTTGGAGGATGGGGACAGGGCAGTCCTGGCTCAGAGGAAGGTGCCAGGCAGCAGTGAGGCATCCCTATCCCTGCAGGCAGGAGGAACCAGAGGCAGCCCCAGAGCAGAGCACTGAGAGCCCCAGGCTGTCCCTGGAAATGGGAAATGCTGGATCACGGCACTGTGGGGTTACACAGCGTCAGCTCTTTGGGTTTTCCTGGATTTTTGTAGCAGTTTGGTAACTTGGAGGGACAAGGACTCATTTTCCAGGTGCCACAGAAACCCCAGGTGATGGCTGCATCCCCAGGGGATGGTTGCAGTTTGGAGAAGGGAATGAGGTGGCAATGGATGGAGAAGGCCAGGCTGGATGGAGCTCTGAGCACCCTGGGGCAGCAGGAGCTGTCCTTGGAGGGGTGGGATGAGATGGGGCTTAAGGTCCCTTCCCACCCAACCCATTCCATGGTTTTCTGAGCAGCTCTGAAGTGCTCAATATGCCAGAGATGCTGAATTAATCAACCTAATTTGGGATCATTGACCATTGTACTGCACTCAGCCCAAAAAAATTAACATTTACACAAACTCCAGGCTTTGGAGTAAGGGATGTCTGGTTCATTTAATGATCCTCCTCTGGAGATGCTTTTAAAAGTATTTCCCAAAAAGAGACATAAATGTATTGCTCAAAAAGGAAATAAATGTATTTTCTCAAAAAGATATATAAATGTATTTTCCCAAAACGAAGGGAATGTGCTCCAAAACCCAAAAAAGGGAAAATAAATGTATTTCCCAAAAAGGGAAATATATAAATATATTTCCCAAAAAGAGAAGGGAAAATGCTGCTAAACTGAGCAGGGTTTGAAGAGGCAGAAAGCTTTACTGGGCTAAGCTGTTCCTGGACTTTCGAGCACTAAATCCACTCAGTCTCCCTCATTCCTGCCTCTGCAATTCCCGATATTCCAAGGGCAGCCCCACCTACCGGTTTGAGAACTGGTTTGGGAGCTGCACCACCTCGGTGATGGCCTCGGGGTTGCGCTTGGCGATGCCACACATGTCCAGCTTGCTGTAGCACTCCTCCTGCACCTCGGAGATCATCCTCTGGAACGTGGAGCACCTGCGGATGGCCAGGAACACCTTGGACGTCACCCCGTTGGCGATGCACTTCAGGCTTTCCTTCACGAAAGCTTTTCCCTGCAAACGGAAGGAAAAATGCCTCAAACTGCACAGGAATTCCAGGGAATCCAACAGGAGGGGAAGGGTTATGGATACTCCAGCAGGCCTGGCTGTGTTAATTACCCTCCTGCAATTACAGGGAGTCCCATCCCAGCACGGCAGGGAATGGAATGGGATTCTCCCAATTCTTGCAGAGCTCTCTCCCACAGCGGTTGGGATGCACCGAGCTCCTATTCCCAAAAGATTTAGGCAGTGGGAATGTTTGAGCTGGGAATGCCAGGAGCAGGGATGGGCCAGTTCTGCCCCACCCATCAATCTAACATCCATTTTATGCCAGCGGTTTAACACATCTGGTCCAGACCTCAAAAGCCTTTATGAGCTTTTAAATTTCTCCTTGGGCTCAGGAGCCCAGGGAACAAGGAGCTGTGTGAATTTTGGGAGGAAAGCACAGAGGAAAAGGGATTTGGCTCCAATATTATCCCATTTATTCTCCCTGCCGCCCGGAGAGGCCGATCTGGCCGCGTGTTCCCAGAGCCAAACTCTTCCAGCTCCCAGCCCAGCCCCGTGCCAGGTCACACAGGCAGGAGATTTATTTTGTTAGGAGAACGTTTCTATTTCCTCCTGGAGAGGAAACCTCGCTCTCCGCCCCACGGAACCCTCCTTGCCAAGTCCTCACACGGAGCGGGTGGAAAAAGAGCCCTGGAGGATGCGTTCGGAGCCAAAAACGGGGGCTGAGAGGAGCAGCTGAGCAGCAGGAAGGGCTGCAGGGAGGGAAGGGTTAATCCTGCCCAAAGCACAGTTTAAATTAAGGCAGGCATTGAGCGGAGCGCTTAGCACGTGCTTTAGAACCCGCGGGGCTTGTCGGGGGCATGAAAAGGCGGCTCCGATTTATCCTCGGCCCGGTTTTATTCCTGGCCGGGTTTCATTCTCGGCCGGGTTTCGTTCTCGGCTGGGTTTTATCCTCGGCCGGGTTTTATCCTCGGCCCGGTTTTATTCCTGGCCGGGCTTCATTCTCGGCCGGGTTTTATCCTCGGCCCGGTTTTATTCCTGGCCGAGCTTCATTCTCGGCCGGGTTTTATCCTCGGCCCGGTTTTACTCCTGGCCGGGTTTCATTCTAGGCCGGGTTTTATCCTCGACCCGGTTTTATTCCTGGCCGGGTTTGGTTCTCGGCCGGGTTTTATCCTCGGCCGGGTTTTATCCTCGGCCGGGTTTTATCCTCGGCCCGCTTTTATTCCTGGCCGGGTTTGGTTCTCGGCCGGATTTTATCCTCGGCCCGGTTTTACTCCTGGCCGGGTTTGTTTCATTGCCGTCCGCTCCGTGCTGTACCTGAGTGTCGAATTTAGCAGCGCTATAGAGGAAGGACTTGCAGATGTCGTACATCCCATCCGTGTCGCACGTGGAGTTCTCCAGGCAGGCGAAGGCTCCGCAGCCCACCTGGAGCGCGCTGTTGAGGCACCGAACCACCTCTGCTGCGGGGACAGAGCACGGCAGGGTCAGCACAAATCCTTCCCGGAAAGTCAGGCTCGGCTCAGACCAGCCGGAGGAGGGTGAGGCAGAGAGGGCAAAGACCGAAGGGAATGTGCTCCAAAACCTGCCATGGAGCCGGGCTGGGAGAGCTCATGGAGAAGAGAAAGCTCCAGGGAGACCTCAGAGCCCTCTCCGGTGCCCAAAATCAGATTGTAAACTAGTGGGAAAGCGATTTTTCATATACACAGTGATAGAATAACCATCTGTCACTAGGAATCGTTTAAGGTTAAAAAAGGAGAGATTTAAGTTCAATATTAGGGAGAAATTCTTTACTCAGAGAGCAGTGAGGTCCTGGCACAGGTTGTGCAGAGAGGTTGGGGATTCCTCATCCCTGGAAGTGTCCAAGGCCAGGTTGGAGCACCCTGGGATAGTGGAAGGGGTGGGATGGGATGGGGATGGGATGGGATGGGATTGGCTTGGCTTTAACGTCCCTTCCAACCCAAACCATTCCAGGATTCTATAATTCTACAATTCCCAGATTCCACAGCTCCAGGATTCTCTGAAGACACGACCAGCTCCCCAAGGAACAGAAACTCCACCTGCCAAACGCAGGGACATGCATGGATTAAAAGAGGCAACACCTGAGAGTCCTTGCTTGGATGGAGACCCCAAAAGTCCATCCCAACCCAGTTCTCATCTCAGGCATTTACATCTTTATCCCAACTCGCTCTAAAGAAGGAGGAGGGATAAGGATGGGCCCACGGAAAGCTCTGGGCGCTGAGGTCTCCTCCTTGGCCTTTGTCCCATGGGAGCAGCCTGGCAGCACCTGGCTCACAAAACCATTCCGAAAATGAGACTGAAGTGATGGCAAATGCCAACAGGTTGCAGGAAATTGCACTTATTTTGAGGTATTTGTGCTTTTCTAAAAGCCTGAACTACCTAGAAATAAGATTTTAGCTTGAGAGTCAATTCTCAGTACTCCAAAGGACTCAGTACAGCAGCTTGGTGCTAAAACTGCCCTGGGACTTTGCAGGCGTAGCCAAAAAAAGGTCATTTTTGCTGAAGAATCGGGAGATTTGGGCAGAGAAAGTTCAGGTAATGGAGCCCCGGGGGATGATTCAAACCCCGGAGGCAGTGGTCGGTCTGAACACGAGGGTATCCTTGTCCTGCCGGCTTTTTCCAAGCACATCCAGTGCGTTTTAACAATGAATCAGCACAATTGCCACATGATTGCCCTGAAATTAGCCGGGATTAACCTTTTTGGGTGAGCCCAACATCTGTCCCCTCCCGTGCCCGGGCAAGGCACGTTCATTACTTGTGCAGCTCATGTTACCAGACATTCTCAGGCAAGAAATGCAAACCCATCCAGCCCCAAACTGTGGGAAAAACGAGGTTTTACTGGGAGAGAAAATCCTCATCCAGAGCCGAGCCGTAGCCTAGAGAGGATTCTTTATAACCGGGATTTTTCCGGGAAAAAGGGAGAAATAATATTTTTTAAAAAATCACCCAATTAACCCCTCGTCGTTCCGCTCTCTTGCTGACGTGCCTGAAGGGAGGAATATTTGGTAATTCATCCCCTCCCCGGCTCGCAACCTCCCCGCAGCACGAGCCAGCCCCGTAATTAGCTTTCCACAGGTTCAAATTAGAACTTCGCTCGCAGCAGGCTCAGGGTGCGCCGAGCTTTTATTGTTTTAGGCAGGCCGGAGAGGGAGACCCCCAGTTCCTATAGCAACCAAATACAAAAGCAAACCCAGCTCACACCCCGCTCGCAACGCCGCAGAGCCCTGCGGATCTAAAATAAGGCAGCTGTTAATGAGCTCCGAATTAGAGCCTTCATCTCTTTGCAGCGCGGCAGAAAGCAGATTTTTAATTCCCATTGTTCCAGACAATCTCTCCAAGTTATCTAAGCGGCAAAGTCGCGACATCCAGAGCTCGCTCGACAGCGATTTTGGGTTTTTTTTTTCCCTTCCATTGTGAAAGCGAGTTTGTTAAATGTCACCGACGGATTTTTTCTGTCTCGGCTGCCCGATAGCGATCAGTTTGTGACAATCGCGGCGAGCAGGGGACAGTTTCTAGGTTACTGCATTCTTCCGAGCGGCGGCTCTGGCTCCCCTCTTTGAGCAGCCAGATGTTGGCGGAACAATGGGTCAGTCCCAGCGCCGCGCATTTCATCAACTTCCTAAAAAGCAAGGGATTTAACACCAAAGCAGCGCTGCGCTCGGGGGAGGGAGAGGGAGGCATGCAAGCAGGGAAATAAAAATGAGAAAAAGTGCCCGGAACTCATTGAGGAGCTGGAGGAGGAGGGGAGAGCAGGGACTGCATCCTCACAGCGCTTCCCTGCCCCAGCTCCGACAGGAGATTCCTGCTCCAGCTCTGCGCCAGCACCTCCTGCCAGCCCTGCAAGGAGCATTCGTGCTGCCGGCCGTAAGTTTATAAAGGGAAAAAAAAAAAAAAAAAAAGGAAAAAAAATGAAAAAGAAGATGAAAAATCAGCAGCAGAGAAATGGGAGACAGTTTAAGGCATCGGGGCTGAGGCTCCGAGCCCTCCTCGCTGGCGTTACCTGAGTTCTGGGCTGCCACCCGAGCTTTCCTGGGGCTCACAGAGTCATTCTGCTCAGCTTCGTAGGATGCGGATGCACTGATCAGCAGCAGCAGGAGAAAACCAGACTTTAGGAGCATTCTCTGACAAGTTTCCGCTAAGTGTGGGGTTGGGTTGGCTTTTTTT
>VZRF01014975.1:45447-55757 GCA_013396875.1 Vireo altiloquus
GGGATGCAGAGCGGGCTGGGATGGGCTGCTGGAGCCTTTGGAGCATCTCTGGGATGCAGAACGGGCTGGGATGAGCGGCTGGAGCCTTTGGAGCATCCCAGGGATGCAGCAGGGCCGGGATGAGCTGCTGGAGCCTCTGGAGCATCCCTGGGATGCAGAACGGGCTGGGATGAGCTGCTGGAGCCTCTGGAGCATCTCTGGGATGCAGCAGGGCCAGGATGCATTGCTGGAGCCTCTGGAGCATCCCTGGGATGCAGAACGGGCTGGGATGTGCTGCCTGGAGCCTTCGGAACATCCCTGGGATGCAGAACGGGCCGGGATGTGCTGCCTGAAGCCTTTGGAGCATCCCCGGGATACAGAACGGGCTGGGATGAGCTGCTGGAGCCTTTGGAGCAGCCACTTCTGGATCCTTCCCTGCTCCCTGCCGCACATTCCATGCCCTGGAAAGCCACACTCCCTCCCCCCGAGCTCCCCTCACCCTCCTGCTCCATCCTTCCCTACCTTTTTCGGGAAGTGTGGCACTGGCTGTGCTCTGGGCATGGCCCTGTCTGAGGAGAGGAGGTTTTGTTCCCTCGTGTCTCGAATCGAACCCTTGGGGACCTGGTCACGCTTTTGGCAGCGGCACAAGGACCAGGGATGAATGGAGCCATTGTACCTCCTGGAGTCTTCCCCTGCTCTTGTGGGGTGTGACCCTGCTGAAATCCTATTCCTTGTCTTCCCAAAAACACTTTTTTTTTTTTGGGAAAAGGCCATTTTGGTAATGGACAGATCCAACAGGAATAGGACGAGGATCCAGGACAGGCAGCCTGACCCCAACAAGCAGATCCAAATCCTTCCCTGAGGGGTCAACACAACCGCAGAGCTTCATTCCCAGTCCCTCCCATGGAGCTGCTGCATCCCAGCCCTTCCAGAGCAGGAGCAGCTCTTTGGGATCTCAGCTCCTGCTCTGCTCTCCCCAGGCCCTCGTGGCAGCTCCGTGGAGCTCCAGCTGCCTCAGCATTATCAATCTCAGAGGTGTTTAACGACTTAGAACAGTTTAAAACCTCCTCTGGAGCACGTAAACCCCCGCAGGAGGAGCGGGAGGGAGTCGGGAAGGGTTCGGGCACAATGGGAGCTGGGAAACCGGGAAAAGAAGGAAAACCAGCGAGAAGTGGCTTCCCAAAGCCAGGCTTTGTGAGCGCATTTCAGTAACGTTAATTGTGGTGCCCCGCGGGATAAAGAGGCGTTTGTAATTGATTGATCTACGTTGGCCATTTCCTAATTAAAGAGAAAAGAAACCCTAATTACTGGGCTCTGTCCCGGGCAGAACGGTCATTCCGGGATGAGCAATTCTCCCTCCTCGCACCCCGGGCTCCCCTTTTGTCCCACATTACATAAAACCCTCAGCACTCAGGGCTGGGCTCGGCTCGTTAGGCACGACCTGAGCCGGGCTCAGCATCCCCGGAGGGAGCAGGGCAGGGCTGCAGAGCTCAGCCCCAAACCTGCAAAGGGTCACTGCTTTGATATCTTTTACTCTGCTTTGATATCTTTTATCCTGTTTTGATATGTTTTGCTTCATCTTTAATAGCAAAGAATTAAAAAGCCTTTTTTGGGCTACCTCACCTGAGTCAAATCCCCTCACTGGAGGAGTTTCCTCCTCCCTGTTTATCCTGGTGCCAGAGCAAGGTCCCACTGAAATTGTTCTGATTTTGCTGCTCCCTGTGCAAAATCCAAAGGGAATTGTGCTGCTCCCTCATCCCTGGGCTCCCTTCTGGTCACTGCCGCTGGGTTCCACCATCCCTGAGAACACCAGGATCAAACCAGCCTTGTGTGGAAGGTGGTTAAGGAGAATTTCCCTGGGATAGCTCAGAAATGAGGAGTTGTGGTGCTCTGGGACGTGGCTGAGCAGGCAGGGTGGGGTTTGGCCCCAGGCTGGGCTGCACCTCGGGGATCTCTTCCAGCCTCAAAAATTCTATGATTCTCCAAAGGGAATTAAACCTTGGATCTTCCCAAAATCCTCTTCCTGAGCAGCACAGCTGGGGACAAACCCATCAGCTCTTCTCATTCCAGGAAATCCCCATTTCTTAATGAAATAATTCTCTTTTTGACTCCGAGGCCAAGATTCCAGCCTTTGCCCTGCTGTCTTTTGGTTTTCCCACACTTCCCTGGCTCAGGTTCTCCCTGCCCATCTCCATCTGCCAAGGATAACTGGGAGAGCTCTCCCAGCACTCCCTACCCACCTGGAAAGTAAAATTGGAGAAAAAGGTGAATTTTGGGATTTAATGACATCACTGTGTCTGAAATGGGGCCGGATGGTTGGAAAGGAAGCAAGAGGAATGTGGGAAAAGATAAAAGATTCCTGGCAGGTAGAAGAGACAACATCAGAGTTCTGCTGGATTCCTCCACCCCCCTGGACACCAGGGAGAGGCTCAGGGAGAATTCCCTGCCATGGACTCAGCCCCATCCTGCTGAAGCTCCAGGAATTCTCTCCAGAAAGGCAAAGATCCAACGTGAGCCCTCTGAGATGTTCCACATCATCCTCAGGCCATTCCCTCCTCCCCAGGAGTCAGCAGCAGGGCAAGTGGTGAGGAGCTGGCTTCTGGCGGAGATGGGGGTAAAACTTTCCAGGCTTGGCTGGAGTTTTCCCAGCTAAAACCTGCCACAAATTCCCAGTCCTGTGAGAACGATCCAGCCAAGACTGGAAACATGGATTAAAGCCCTCAACATCCCATTTTTAGCTGTTTTTTAACCAGATAGTTAATTCTGTCTCCCAGTTTAACCTTGAGAATCCCACACACCCCTGAAGGAGGTTTCTTTAATGAAAAACCCAATCCAAAGCTCTGGAGCCAGGCCTTGCTCCATCCCTGGGATTATTTGTGTTGGATAATGACCAGGAGCGCTCTGGAAATCGGGGCCCCGTTGTGTAAACAGCGATGGTGCCCCAAGAGCTCCGTGTTTCAATGGACAATGGGACAGACAATGGCAAATCAGGGCCACCACCAGGTCAGGGACAGCTGCGTCCCACCCTGACTTCCCCTGCTCCAGCACAAACTGTCCTCTCCATCAGCCCACGAGGCTCCAGAGCGCTCCCAGCCCACCCCTGGGAATGGCCAATGTCCCTCCCGGTGCTGGCAGTGGCTGTCCCCGAGGCGAAGGGACGCAGGGACGGGCAGAGGGTCCCTTGTGCCCCCGGGTTCCAGTGCCTGCTGTGCCAGCCCCTCTCCTGCCCAGCGCGAACCGCCAGGCCCTGCCGCGGGTGGGAGGAGGATTCTCCTCCAGCCGTGCCCCTCTGGGGTGGGAAATGTGCTGCTGGGGCTTATTCCTTGTTCCCAAGGGGCTCCAGCGCCAGCCTGGCACTGCAGACACCTCCCCGAGGCACCTCTGGAGGTGCTGCCTGAGCTTTTGGGCTTTTCTCTTGTTCCTGTGTTTGCGATCCTGCAGTTCCTTAGTGGGTAACTCCCAGCTCCCCACGGCCTGTCAGTGCTGCTCTCCCGTCCTGCTTGGACACAGAATTCCTCCCTAGGCCTGGAAACCAAGGACACCTCCCTGCCCCAGGCCTGGGGAATGTGAACAGAAGTGAGCTGGGGGAGCAAACTCGGGGGAATGACTTCATTACCTGGAGCTGGAATTGGAGGATGAACCCTGATGTGCAAACAGACCAAACTCATCCAGGGATGGAAACCTGTGAGCTGTGCTCCCTGTCTGGGTGTAGCCCTGGGGGCTTTGGCTGCCCTGAATGTACCTGAAGGCCCTTCAGTAAATATTCCTGCTTTTATCCTCTTCATTTGCTCTGGCCCCTGCTCTTAGGTAGCCCCACAAGGCTCCCAATGTGCTGCTCTTGCATGAACAAAGGTTTAGAGTGGAAGGACTCGAGTCCATAAAATAAAAGTGCTGGATTAGGATTTGATTGCCCTCAGCATCTCCGTGCTGGGAGAGAACCACTGCCAGCTCCCACCAATCCCCCGAGATGTCCCCAAACCCCAGAGCTGAGCAGCCAGGGTGGTTTCTCCACCTGTCCCCGGCGCGTTTGCCTGCTGACCTCGCTGGGATGAACTCACCCGGGGAGTTGCAAAGGTTCCCAAACAAAGGCTCCTTCCCATTCTGGCTGACGGGAACGCCGCTCGTCACTCTGAGTCACCGGCTCCGGCCGAGCCCCGCCCGGCCCGGGGCCTGCCGAGGGTCTCCCGGCTTTGATGTCCTTGGCTGGAGCCGCTGCCCCCTCCCCTGCACCTGAGCAAACATCCAGCAGCAGCCTCCTTCCCTCCCCTCTTCCCTTCCCTTCCCTTCCCTTCCCTCGCCGCATCCCTTTCCGCAGGGAGACTGCAGCAGAGGCTCTGTAACCCCAAGGATCTCGAAACCTTAATGAAGGTGGATCAATTAAACAGCTCTGGATGAGGGAGAGAAGGACGAAAGGGTTTTTCCTTTGCTCCGAATCAGCTCTTTCTCCTCTGATGGGGGAATTACTTGGGCTGTGGAGACAGCCACGGATGTGACCCTGCATCCCTGGAAGTGCCCAGAGCCAGGCTGGACACTGGGGCTTGGAGTACCCTGTGGGAGCTGTCCCTGCCCTGGCAGGGGTGGCACTGGGAGGGATTTAAGGTTCCTTCCCAAAACCATTCCATGATTCCCTGCTGTGATTCCCTGCCCTGATTCCATGACATGATTCCATGTTGTGATTCCATGACATGATTCCATGCTGTGATTCCATATTGTGATTCCCTGCTGTGATTCCATGCCCTGATTCCATGCTGTGATTCCATGCTGTGATTCCATGCTGTGATTCCATGCTGTGATTCCATGCTGTGATTCCATGCTGTGATTCCATGCTGTGATTCCATGCTGTGATTCCATGCTGTGATTCCATGCTGTGATTCCATGCTGTGATTCCATGCTGTGATTCCATGCTGTGATTCCATGCTGTGATTCCATGCCCTGATTCCATGCCATGATTCCTTGCTATGATTCCATATTGTGATTCTCTGCTGTGATTCCCTACCATGATTCCATGCTCTGATTCCATGCTCTGATTCCCTGCCGTGATTCCATGTTGTGATTCCATGCCCTGATCCCATGCTGTGATTCCATGCTGTGATTCCATGCCATGATTCCATGTGTCCCACCTCGGCTGTTCCCTCCTCTCCTGAAATGTCTCACTCCTGGAACATCTCACCTGGAAATTGGGGAGTGCAGCCTCCCCAGAAATATCCCATATTTCTTTGAAAATCTTTCCTCCATCCATCCATCCATCCATCCATCCATCCATCCATCCATCCATCCATCCATCCATCCATCCATCCATCCTCACATCCCACAGACTGAGGCTGGGAACACCTGGAATTTTATCCAATCCAGCCTAATTTTCCCCCTGGCCACATTTCTTACCTGCTGCCCACCTTCAGGTGGATTTGGGGTGGCCCAGCTGCTATTCCTGAGTGTTTGAGCCATGCCAAGGTGAGGATTTGTCCTTATCTCTGGGTCCTTTAATCCCATCCATCCATGCAGATGAAGACGATTCATGGACCATTTCATTCCTAATGTCACTTATCTCCTATTCCAAGAAGTGATCTTGTGTTATCTTAAAGCCTATTCCCATTAAATCTCCCCAAACACATGAATTAATGAGGAGGATGAGGCTGATGGAGATGGGCAGGGAGAACCTGACCCAGGGAAGTGTGGGAAAACCAAAAGGCACCAGAACAAAGGCTGGAATCTTGGCCTCGGAGTCAAAAAGAGAATTATTTCATTAAGAAATGGGGATTTCCTGGAATGAGAAGAGCCGATGGGTTTGTCCCCAGCTGTGCTGCTCAGGAAGAGGATTTTGGGAAGATCCAAGGTTTAATTCCCTTTGGAGAATCACAGAATTTTTGGGGTTGGAAGAGATCCCCGAGGTGCAGCCCAGCCTGGGGCCAAACCCCACCCTGCCTGCTCAGCCACGTCCCAGAGCACCACAACTCCTCATTTCTGAGCTATCCCAGGGAAATTCTCCTTAACCACCTTCCACACAAGGCTGGTTTGATCCTGGTGTTCTCAGGGATGGTGGAACCCAGCGGCAGTGACCAGAAGGGAGCCCAGGGATGAGGGAGCAGCACAATTCCCTTTGGATTTTGCACAGGGAGCAGCAAAATCTGAACAATTTCAGTGGTACCTCACTCTGGCACCAGGATAAACGGAGAGGAGGAAACTCCTCCAATGTGCCTCTCCAGCTCAAGTGAAGTGGCCCAAAAAAGGCTTTTTAATTCTTTAATTTAATTATTTTATTTAATTCTTTAATTTAATTCTTTAATTTAATTCTTTAATTCAGTTCTTTAATTCATCCTTCTTAAAGATGAAGCAACACATATCAAAATAGATTCACGCAGCACTTACATTTATCACCCTGACAGGAATTAATTACAGCTTCCTAGAAAAGGACCTAAATCACACCAAAATCCCATTTTGCAACACGACTTTGTGTTCTGTGTGATGCCACAAATCGCCTCAGGTGCTGGAGTGTTGGTGGAGTTTAATCTGAGGAGTTTAAATCCCCCTCCGCAGAGGAGGAAGCCTTGTCCCTACCCAGCAGGAATTTTTATGGAGCATCTCCTGCGGGAAAAGCTGGGGATAAAAAGGAACCTGGCGGGGTCTGGCTTTTATTATTTATCGAACAATGCCCCATTGATTCCCAGCTCCTCGCAGACAGCTCCCAAACAAGGCCTGCAGTGCAGAGTTTAGACAAGGACAGAGATTCCTGAACAGCACGAAACTCTGGGATTGCCCCCACGGAAGGAACAGACAGGGCTGGGACTGAGGAGGGACAAATGCAAAGATATTTTGCTGAAGGGAGAGGATTTGGGTGAAAATCATGCAGTTTCATGGCGTTTTTCCAGGTTTTTGGTGCTGAAATGTTTCTCCTGAGTGCATTAAAAGTTCCTCCAAAGCTCTGTGCCCCACAGAGCACCCAGCAGGTTTCTTTAGGGAAAATCCACATTTTCCTCTGGCTTCTGCTTGAAAGCTCTACCTGTGAAAAGGTGATCAAGGAGGGCTCTGTGCGCTTTGGGGTTTTACAGGAAAAAAGGGAATTGGCAGAATCATGGAATCCTGGAATGGGTTGGGTTGGAAGGGGATGTTCAATCCCACCCAGTGCCACTCCTGCCACCCCCAGGGACCCCTCCCACTGTCCCAGGCTGCTCCAGCCTGGCCTTGGGCACTGCCAGGGATCCAGGGGCAGCCACAGCTCCTCTGGGAATTCCATCCCAGCCCCTCACCCCTCACAGTAAAGGCTCTTTAGCCCCCACTCCGTGTCCCCATCAGCTCCACGAGGTTTAAATGGGATTTTCCCTGGAGTGTTCCCCCAGGAGATGAAATAAAAGTGAACGTGGCAAAGTCACAGTCCCCAAAAAACCTTCACCTCCCTTCCCTGGGTGCTCTCTGGGGTGTTAACCAAACAATCCCCCAAGGAGGTGCTGGGATCTGGGGTTCCCACAGACACCAGGGAGCATCCCTGAAATCAGCTGAACGCCCTGGAAGCTGCTCCAGCTCCCAGACCCGCGGAACAACTCCCGTGGCCGTGGCCTCTGCTGCTCCCCAGCTGTTAAATCACTTAAAGGCAGCTCGGGCTGCCCTCAGCCCTGTCCCATCCCCGTCACTTCCCACGTCAGAGGCTGCTGGAGCTCTCTCCTCCCGCTGGAAGCAGAGGTGGGGTCCGTGGGATCGCGCTCTCCGCAGGGACCTCAGCGTCCCCCACCCCTGAGGAGGCTCAGAGCCCTCAGCCCCTGACCCCTGAGGCTCTGCAGGCCAGCCAGGGCCTCCCTCTGTTTTTCCAGGCACTCCCCTCCTGGCTCGGCTCCAGCTCCGGCTGCCGATTGTCATTTCCAATCTCTTGGCATTGCATGCGGAGTGAAAGAAAAAAAAGGAAAAGAAACCCCAACAAAAAAGTTGCGTGGAGTTGGCTGTGCCTGAGCTGCCTGGCTGCAGCGGTGAGCGGCTCTGCCCCGATCCAGAGCTCCTGAGCATCCCAAAGGTGCTGCAGGAAGGGTCCCTGGAAGGGAGAGGTGAATCCAAGGCACGGCTGGGGTGCCCCAAGGAGAAGCCGAGCCCGAGGATCGCATTTTCCCCTGGAAAATCCCATTCCCCATTCCCCATTCCCCATTCCCCATTCCCCATTCCTCAGCGCCCTGAGCCCCTGCAATGATCCCAGGGCCACTGCAAGGTGTGTGTGTGTGTGGGTTCAATGCAGAGATTTATGATATCAAACCCAGGTGCTGGAATTAAGATATAAAATCAGGGGTTTTTTTTTCAGTGCCACTTCATATTTTCTGCCTGGTTTCTGTTCCAGCCTGGGCATTTCAGCCTCTGCTGTCACCTTGTCACCTCCCCAGGTGGGAAGGAGCACAGGCAGTGACTCTCACCTCGAGTTCCTGCCTCTCCTCGTCTCCCACTGGATGGGATCCCAGCCCCACCTTGGGGGAATTGTTTGGTTAAGGTCCCAGAGAGCACCCAGGGAAGGGAGGTGAGGGAGCTGGGGAAGGGTCTGGAGCACCAGGAGAGAATGAGGGAGATGGGAAGGGGCTGGAGTGAATCCAGGGAAGGGAACGGAGCTGGGAAGGGTCTGGAGCAGCAGGAGAGGCTGAGGGAGCTGGGAAGGAGCTCAGCCTGGAGCAAAGGGGGATCAGGAGGGACCTTGTGGCTCTGCACAACTCCCTGACAGGAGGGGACAGCCGGGGGGAGGTCAGGCTCTGCTGGCAGGGAACAGGGACAGGAGGAGAGGGAACAGCCTCAGGCTGGGCCAGGGGAGGCTCAGGGGGGACAGCAGCAGGAATTTCTCCATGGAAAGGGGGGTCAGGCCTTGGAACTGCCCAGGGAGGTTGGCAGTGCCCATCCCTGAGGGGTTTAACAGGGGAGGTGGCACCTGGGGACATTCTGTGGTGGCCTTGGCGGTGCTGGGGGATGGTTGGACTCCGTGGGCTTCAAAGTCTTTTCCAACCTGCACAATTCCATGGTGCTACAATATAATTTTCAGGAAGTTGTGGATGTATTTTTCTGGTTGCTGCCTAAATCTTTTCTCCAGGAGGATGCCTGGTGCAGATTAAAGCTGGAATTCTGTGCTGCCACACAAGGAATCCCAGGGATGGGTCAGTGTTTTCTATTCTCACATTTATTTATTTATCTTAGTAGGAAACTGCTTCCACTGTGACTGGAAATGGAGTGTTTGGGATTTTTTAAAGATTTTCTTTCCGAAAGGAAAGAAGAAGAGCACAGGAAGCAAATATTTCAGAGTTGTGCAGTGAATGCACTCCTTTAAAACTGGGGAATGGTGTCCTGAGAGTTAAACCAGTTATCCCACCACATTTGGGATTGAAAACAGCAATTCTGGGATAGCAACTTTCTAAAAAAGTTTCTAAAATCTTCCTTGGACAGCTTTGAGGAGGGACAGGAGGGCTCTGGTAGGACCAGTCCTATTGTCACTGAGCAAGAGGAATCCAAGCCTTTAGTTTGGAATTCAATCCCATGTGGCTGCTCCTGGATGTGGGACACACCAGGGTGTGTAAAACCCAATCCCTCCACCGGGAGCAGGAATATTTGGAGCCTGGCCATGGGGATAAACGAGTGGGAGGTGTTTGTCCCCCCTCCAGAGGTGACCATGACACCTCCAGACAGAAACATTCCCAACACGGAGAATTTCCCAGCTCCCTGCTCCCATTTCCTGCTCCTTTTCTCAGCATTCATTTCTCCCTTTGTGCAGTTGAAATCCTGAAGTTTGTGAATGCTTTGGTGCCCTGAGGTGTGATCCTGCCTGGAGCGACACCCAGGGCACAATTCCAGCTCCATGAGGGGAAATCCATCCCCATGCAGGGAGCTGGGAAGGATCCTCCAGAGCCACGAGGGAAGGAGTTAATTAGGACATGCAGGGCGTGTGCTGACGAGCTCCCTTTAATCCTTTAATCCTTGCCGGTGCAGAAAGCAGAATGTGTAATGGGAATTTGTTCGTTTGNTTGGGCATTTCCCTGATCCACTGGGACATTTCCCTGTTCCATTTGGGACATTTCCCTGCTCCATGTGGGACATTTCCCATATCCATTGGGCATTTCCCTGATCCATTGGGACATTTCTCTCCTTTGGGACATTTCTCTGCTCCATTTGGGCATTTCCCTGATCCATTGAGGCATTTCCCTGCTCCATTTGGGACATTTCCCTGCTCCATTGGACATTTCCCTGCTCCATTTGGGACATTTCCCTGCTCCATTGGGCATTTCCCTTCTCCATTAGGGCATTCCTGGCTCCATTTGGGCATTTCCCTGTTCCATTTGGACATTTTCCTGGCTCCATTTGGGACATTTCCCTGCTCCATTGGG
>VZRF01014975.1:55974-79446 GCA_013396875.1 Vireo altiloquus
CTGGAGCACCAGGAGAGGCTGAGGGAGCTGGGAAGGAGCTCAGCCTGGAGCAAAGGGGGATCAGGAGGGACCTTGTGGCTCTGCACAACTCCCTGACAGGAGGGGACAGCCGGGGGGGGGTCAGGCTCTGCTGGCAGGGAACAGGGACAGGAGGAGAGGGAACAGCCTCAGGCTGGGCCAGGGGAGGCTCAGGGGGGACAGCAGCAGGAATTTCTCCATGGAAAGGGGGGTCAGGCCTTGGAACTGCCCACGGAGGTTTGCAGTGCCCATCCCTGAGGGGTTTAACAGGGGGAGGTGGCACCTGGGGACATTCTGTGGTGGCCTTGGCGGTGCTGGGGGATGGTTCGACTCCATGGGCTTCAAAGTCTTTTCCAACCTGAACAATTCCATGGTGCTACAATATAATTTTCAGGAAGTTGTGGATGTATTTTTCTGGTTGCTGCCTAAATCTTTTCTCCAGGAGGATGCCTGGTGCAGATTAAAGCTGGAATTCTGTGCTGCCACACAAGGAATCCCAGGGATGGGTCAGTGTTTTCTATTCTCACATTTATTTATTTATCTTAGTAGGAAACTGCTTCCACTGTGACTGGAAATGGAGTGTTTGGGATTTTTTAAAGATTTTCTTTCCGAAAGGAAAGAAGAAGAGCACAGGAAGCAAATATTTCAGAGTTGTGCAGTGAATGCACTCCTTTAAAACTGGGGAATGGTGTCCTGAGAGTTAAACCAGTTATCCCACCACATTTGGGATTGAAAACAGCAATTCTGGGATAGCAACTTTCTAAAAAAGTTTCTAAAATCTTCCTTGGACAGCTTTGAGGAGGGACAGGAGGGCTCTGGTAGGACCAGTCCTATTGTCACTGAGCAAGAGGAATCCAAGCCTTTAGTTTGGAATTCAATCCCATGTGGCTGCTCCTGGATGTGACACACTGTATAAAACCCAATCCCTCCACCTGGAGCAGGAATATTTGGAGCCTGGCCATGGGGATAAACGAGTGGGAGGTGTTTGTCCCCCCTCCAGAGGTGACCATGACACCTCCAGACAGAAACATTCCCAACACAGAGAATTTCCCAGCTCCCTGCTCCCATTTCCTGCTCCTTTTCTCAGCATTCATTTCTCCCTTTGTGCAGTTGAAATCCTGAAGTTTGTGAATGCTTTGGTGCCCTGAGGTGTGATCCTGCCTGGAGCGACACCCAGGGCACAATTCCAGCTCCATGAGGGGAAATCCATCCCCATGCAGGGAGCTGGGAAGGATCCTCCAGAGCCACGAGGGAAGGAGTTAATTAGGACATGCAGGGCGTGTGCTGACGAGCTCCCTTTAATCCTTTAATCCTTGCCGGTGCAGAAAGCAGAATGTGTAATGGGAATTTGTTCGTTTGGGTTCCTTTCCAAAGCTGGGAAGAGCTGTGGGACAGCCACGCTGTTGCTGCCAGCCCTGAGTCCAAACAGATGTCATCCCCTCTGCGGCTGCTGGGACGGACAATGAGTGCTGAGAGGGAGAGGGACAGAGGGGATAATCCCTCAGGAGCATCCGTGTGGGGAGCCTGGGAAGGAAATTCCCTGCAGGTGGGTCCTGGGGAGGTGAATTCGCTTTTTTTCCAGAGCAGACACCGCAGGACAGAGCCCAGGTGCAACGTGGTCCTTTCCCAAATCCATTGGACATTCCTGGCTCCATTTGGACATTTCCCTGCTCCATTGGGCATTTCCTGCTCCATTTGGGCGTTCCTGGCTCCATTTGGGCATTCCCCTTCTCCATTTGGGCATTTTCCTGGCTCCATGTGGACATTTCCCTGTTCCATTGGGACATTTCCCTGTTCCATTTGGGCATTTCCCTGCTCCATTTGGGCATTTCCCATATCCATTGGATATTTTCCTGCTCCATGTGGGCATTCCTGGCTCCATTTGGACATTTCCCTTCTCCATTGGGCATTTCCCATATCCATTGGACATTTCCCTGCTCCACTGGGACATTTCCCTGCTCCATTGGATATTTCCCTGATCCATTAGGGACATTTCTCTGATCCATTTGGGCATTTCCCTGTTCCATTGGGCATTTCCCATATCCATTGGGGCATTTCCCTGATCCATTGGACATTTCCCATATCCATTGGGGCATTTCCCTGATCCTTTGGACATTTCCCTGCTCCATGTGGGACATTTCCCATATCCATTGGACATTTCCCTGCTCCACTGGACATTTCCCTGCTCCATTTGGGACATTTCCGTTCTCCATTGGGCATTTCCCTGCTCCATTTAGGATATTTCCCTGCTCCATTTGGACATTTCCCTGCTCCATTGGGACACTTCCCTGCCTGGGCAGACCTTGGAATGCTGAAGGTCTCTCTCCAGGTGCATCCTGCTGGGAGAGGAAGGTTTATGCAGCTCCCCATGGATCTGCTCAGGGATTTGGGCCTGGTGCTGACTCTGGAGCCTCTCCCGTGCTAAACCTCCTGAAATTCCCAAATTTCCATGGAATGCCTGAACCTTTCTCGTGCACCGAACCCAAAAGTGCAGATTTCATGGGCCCTCCTCCTTCCACCTTCAGCACTGGGGGTATAAAACCAGAGGAGAATTTCCTCCCTGCGTATTAATGCCCTTAATGAGCCCATTTTAATTACATTAGTGGCCATTTTATTTACAGGCCCCACAATGTGCTTGCTCCCATTCCCATCAGGATTCTCCACACTTGGCTGCTGCTTTTCCGCCCTGCTAAAAGTGGAACTTGGTTCCCTGCAGCCTCAAAATCAGCATTAACACCTCAGAAAGGACATTTAGGAGGAGAAAAACTCCTCCTCCCCACACCCTGATTTTACTCCCCCTCAAGCAGAGCAGGTGAGCAAAGCCTTTTCCCCCTCATGTATTTGTTAATTGTGATTTTCCTGCACCCCTCGGTCCTCTGGAAGGGTTAAATCCAGGCAGAGAGAGCTCAGAAAGATGGGAATTATCCCAGAGAGCCATCCTGGCCTCAGTTTCCCCCTGACAAAGATCCTGGAGCTGCTGCTCCGGCAGTGACACTGGACTTGATGGAAGAAAATGCAATTAAAGGAGATCAGCTGCAATTAAGCAGGATCAAAACAGTTCCCCTCCCACTTAAACAAGCAAATTAAGCCAATTTTTTTGTCCATGTGCCCATTTATCTGCTGTTTCCATGGCAACCCTTGTTGTCCTCCGTGCTGTGTCTCGTTTGTGTCATGGTAACACCTCGTAATCCTGCTCCCATTGTCCTGTGGAAATGTTCACCAGGGAGACCTTTAATCTCCAAATCTCGCAGGTCTTCACTTCAGCTGATACAGATTTATCGTGGCTGCTGTTCTTTTGGTGCTTTATCCCAGGCAGGCTGAGTTTTCTCCTTCCTGGCTCGATCTCCACTGGGTTGGAGTGGAAGAATCAATATTTACCCAGCAATTTGCAGCCCTTTAAGTGAACTGGTTTGAAATCTCAGCTCCAATAAAACTGCTGGAGCTCCCTGGAGTGGAGTGAGGCTGTTCCTCCTCGTCAGAAACTTTGTGGGGTTTTGACTTTGAAATGCTCCTTTTGGTGTTAAATTCCAGCACTTCCAAGGCTCTGTTGGTTTTAACGAAATCCTGACTTTTCAGGGCTCCCCCCGCTCCTATCTGGTGTAATTTCCATAATATCCCAGTTCTAAATGCCTGCATTTTGTTACAAACCCTGTGTTTGGGAGTTCCTGGGGGTGAGGGATGTCCTGGAGATGCTGCAGGGATCCACCAGGACAAGGTCTGAGTGGAAGTTGTGCTGTTGTGTCTTTCTCTGAGATGAGCTCTGTCGCTGTGTGGGGATCAGGCTTCCCAGCCCCTGGAAAATCAGGATTTTTCATGGAGGAAAGTATCTGCTGAATTAATATCCTGGTTTTTCTTTCACAGGGAAATGGACCTGTTGGAATAAATCCAGAGGAGGCCATGGAGAGCTGGAGCCCCTCTGGAGCTAGGCTGGGAGAGCTGGGAATGCTCACCTGGAGAAGGGAAGGCTCCAGGGAGAGCTCAGAGCTCCTTCCAGGGCCCAAAGGGGCTCCAGGAGAGCTGGAGAGGGACTGGGGACAAGGCATGGAGGGACAGGACACAGAGAATGGCTTCCCACTGCCAGAGGGCAGGGATGGGTGGGATATTGGGAAGGAATTCCTGGCTGGGAGGGTGGGGAGGGGCTGGGATGGAATTCCCAGAGGAGCTGTGGCTGCCCCTGGATCCCTGGAAGTGTCCAAGGCCAGGCAGGAGCACCCTGAGACAGTGGGAGGTGTCCCTGCCCATGGCAGGAGTGGCACTGGGTGGGATTTAAGGTCTTTCCAACCCAACCCATTCCAGAATTCCTGGGTTCTGGGATTCCAAAGCCTCTCTGCAGAGCTCCTGCAAAGAGCTGCCATTCTTTGGAAATAAGATCCTTTGATTTACCCTCCCAGCCCATCAACCTCAACAGAAACCAGCACCAGCCTTCCCTGGAGAGGTCCCAGCCTCTGATGATTCCTCAAATTGCTCCCTAGAAACAGAGACCAGGCAGGAATAAGGGAATAAAGGAGGGATTNAGTGTGAGCATGAGAGAACAGCACTGAACGAGCTCCAGGGAACTGCAGGGCTGGGAAAATATAAAAATTAAAACCTGAGGCATCAGTGTCACCCCCGGGGACACCTGGGCGCATCCTGGGGACATCAGTGCCTGCAGGTGTCAGATCTGCCCTCACTTCCTGCAGATTAGCAGGGATTGAAGGCCGCTGTTGTTTCCTCTGCTCCCGGTGAAATGAAATATCCCAACCGAGATTCCAGGGCTGCTTTGAACAACGAACGACCAGCAGAGCCCAGAAATAGCCCCGTGCTCCTGCTGCTGCTTTGATCTGGGGCACGCACAAAACCCTGAGCAGTCTCTGCCACACAAACTTTTCCCCAGCCAGGGTCGAGCATCTCCCAGCCTGGAAAACAAAACCCTTTGCCGGTGAGTGGGTGAGGATTTGCAGGATCAGGCCCAGCAGCCTCGGCCGTGTTATTTGTTTGGCTCTGCTGTTGCAGAGGTTTCCTTAGCGACCACTGTATCCTTTTACAAGGCATTGTTGGTGACACACATTGACGTGGGGATGCTAAAAACGATGGCACCCAATAAAAATAACCCCGGTGGTGACCCCGTTTCCTTAAGCAAACAGCGCCATTATCCACCAGGAACCGGCCAGAGGGATTTCTCGCTGGAACAATGATGCCTGCAGCCCTTAGCAGCACCAACGGGAGCCTCTCTGGAGCTTGCAAAGGTCAAGAGGAAAATCTCCCATCCTTTGCTCTCTGTGCCTGATTCCAGCATTTCCTGGCACAGGGCTGGCCGGGAGAGAGGGAAATGTTCCCTGGAATCTCTTCTAAAGCCCAGGATCCAATTCCCTGCATGGAGAAAATGTCCCTTTGCTGTTTAGTGGTGAGGGGTGGTCGAGATCTGGGTCCTTCCCTCACACAGGGCCCTCCTGAGGGGCTGAAAATCAGCCATGTTTGGATTTCCCAAAATCCCAAAATTGGCAGCTCTGTGTTGTAATCCAAGGAAAATTCATGGGTCAGTCCTCCTGCTGATCCTCAGCTCTGGAAGGGATTGGGCGCAGATTTCAGCTCCTCAGAGGGGCAAAAACTGTAAATTTTCTTCACCAACTCCACGAAAACAGAAACCTCGGGAATGGTTTGGGTTGGAAGGGACCCTAAAGCCCATCCAGCCCCACTGGCCATATCTGATCCCGAGGGTGGGAGGGGACACCATGAACTGCTGGGATCACTAAATCCATGAATGTTTTTGGGAAGACATTGGCCAGAGGCAAAGGAAAACAGGGAGCAGAGCCATTGTCCAATGTGGATTTAATAGGAGGCTGATTTCTGGTGTAAACACGGGCAGAGGAGTCGATGCTGGGTTGATACAGCCAGGCCTGGCCTTTACTGGTGCCGGCGTGAGCTGGTTTGAAGCTGGCCTGGATCTCTTTTATCCATCTGACATACCCTACCATGGAATTTTGGCGCTTTTCCCATGGAAAATTATGACTTTGCATCAAAACCTGATTATTTTCCAGTTTATGATTATGATTTTATTTTTTCTTTGACAAGGAGCTGACGCTCTTTGTTTACAGATCAGCCTGGGTTCGCTGCTCTCTGGTGAAAACACGAAAACCTCGAGTCAGGCAGGCCTGGCGTGCGTGGTTTCAATTTAGTGTCACAACCCCAGTTCGTACAAGGAGATGGGAGAAGAAAGTTCCAAAGGAATTTTCTCCCAGTCCCAGAGCCTGGAATTCTCTGGTTTAACCCATCATGAGTGGAGAACATGGATTTGGAACCAGGCCCAGCTTTGGGGACCAGGCTGGGCCTTTCTTTTCACTCTCCCCTCTTCATCTGGGGGTTGATCTGGGCTCATCCCAGTCGGAATTTCACCCAAGGAATGAAATCCTCTTGCTTTTCCCTCTCCATCCGAAGAGTTTGGGATCCAGGGGGAGGGAGTTTTGCCTCCATAAATTCTTTATGAGCTGCACACCGACCCCAGGTTTGGGTACGAAGGAGGGGAATGGAGAGGGAATATCTGCCTTGTGTGAGCCGAGCCTCACCAGCATTCCCAGAGATTTATGGCTGAAAACCAGCTCAAACCAGTCTGAATTTTAACTTCTAAAACTGAAGTAGAACAGTGACTCCAACCTCAACATGAGAACAGAGCTCTTGAGCTAAATTATTTCAACTTTGGGCCGAGCCTGTTCCTAAATGAGTGACAACCACTCACACAGCCAGGCCAGGCCAGGATTCCTTGCTCATCCTGGGATATTCTGTTTCAGACACGGAGATTTTGAGAGGCTGAGGTAGAAGATAAACTGGCTTTGATAAGCTCTTAAACTGAAGGAAAATATTCCTTTCAGATACATCTAAAAAATGCAGGAAAGCCTTGGATGAAGAGTCAGGAAAAGCCTGGAATGAAGCCTTTATTTACTTTTCTTTTCCCTGTTGTTCATTTCCCCTCATTTTTCCTGCCCCCCCAGAGAAGAGACCTAAGTCCTACTTTGCAGTTTTGCTTTGTGACGTTGGCCATGGCCTTTCCCTGCTCCCTGCCCTCGTTTCCCATGGATAAATGGGAATATTCAGAAGAGCTGAGCCAGAGGGGAACTCCAGGTCAACTCCAGGCCCCTCTTCCAGGACGGGACCAGTTTTGTCCCTGTGATTTCCAGAAGCACTTTCTGCTCGGCCTGTGCATTCCTGCTGGGGCTGCAGTTGGCTCTGGAGAGGTAAGAAATTCATTGTAAACTTCTCTGAAGTGGAATTTCTTAGATGAAAACTTTGTTTCTTTATTGCTGGGATGTTTTTCCTCGTATTTAGCCTGAGTCACTCCTGCTGCAGCACAAACTTTGTGCCTTGGAGAACTTGGAGTGAGGCTGTGGCAGGGATTTGTTTAAGGACTTTAAGCATCAGAGAATCTTGGAATTCCAGAATGGTTTGGGTTGAAAGGGACCTTAAATCCCACCCTTAAATTCCACCCTTAAATTCCAACCTTAAATTCCATCCCATCCCTGCCCTGGGGCACCTTCCACAATCCCAGGTTGTTGCACCATGAAACACTTGGAAAACCACTTGTAGGAAGTCGTATCCCAGATCCAAGTGTTATAATTCCTATTGTTTCCCTCAAAAGGCATCTCAAAAGTGCCAGATTTGAGGGATTTGAGTGCACAGCCCCCAAACTGGACACCAAACCCCAAAGCAGGGTGTGATTAGAGACTGATGGAACCTCAGTGTCACAAACTCACCTGAACCTTGAATTGTCCCCAAACTGCCCATGAGGATAAATTCAGATTTTTTCTATTTTATGGCCAAATTGCAGTTTCTGAGCAGGAAGGTGAGTGCCTGTCCTTAACCTCTGGCACTGCCAGGTTCATGAACACTAAATGGGGACAATTTCTAATTATAAGACAACAATTTCATGAGTATTGATGACCCTGTCCAGTGGGAAGGAACAATTTCTTTTGGAGATCAGTAGCTGGTAAAGCTCTTGAGACTCACTGCTTGGACTGGAACAAAAAAGGAGCTCTAAATCCTCAAATATTCACATCTCTTGCCCCTGGATTTAAAAGCAAACCCTTTCCATTGTCTGGAAGTTCTGAGGAAATAAAAATAGGGAGCTATTTCAGTCCAAACACAGAAATAAGCACAGAAAGCTGAGAGTAACTGAGCTGGGCAGCTGAGCATCCCAGGAAAATCCTGCTCGTGGCTTTCCACAGCTTTTAAAGGAAATAAAGCAATGGAAATGTGCCTGGATAATCCACCCAACCCCCTCCTGCTAACGGGGAGTTTATGAGGATTTCCTTTGAATTGTTGGAGAAGTGGTTAAAAAAGATGCATTAAAAGCTATTAGAAAATGTAGTTGTAATAACAAACATGACTTTAGGGAAGGGGGAGTAGCCCTAAAAAGATTCCCAAGTTTGGAGTTTCCAGACTCTTTTGGAGTTTGGCCAAAATAATGATTGACGCTGGGGGTCAGTCAGGGGGTGAAGGTTTGTTGTTTGGGGAGACGATGGCCGGGACAGTTTCACAATGAAATCTCTGGAAAAGCAGGATTCTTCCCGGGCAGGATGTTTACAACAACCCCCGGCCCGCGTCCCTGCACCCCCCCAGCTGTGCTGTGTGTGCTGATGTCACCACGGTGTCACCTCCTGGGCCTTCTGCATCATCCTGATTCCCATTTCCTCCCCACTCAGACCCTGCTGCTTTCCCACTGCTCACAGCTGGAAGGTCATGGAATCCCGGAATGGTTTGGGTGGGAAGGGACCTTAAAGATCTCCTTTATCCAGGGGCACAGACGTCACCACTCCCTGCTCCCTGAGCTCCCAACCACGGCTCTTTGCTGGCATGGGATGGAATTCCCAGAGGAGCTGTGGCTGTCCCATCCCTGGAAATGTCCAAAGCCAGGTTGGATGGGGCTTGGAGCACCCTGGCACAGTGGGAGGTGTCCTTGCCCACGGCAGAGGGAGTGGGATGAGTTTTAAAGTCTCTTCCAACCCAAACCATTCCATGTTCTGTGCCTGATAAACCAACCCCTGGATCATTTGGAGCTGCCTCAGTCCCTTGTGGTCTCTTTCTCCTTTTCTTTCTTTCCTCCTGTTTTCTGCTCGCCATTACCATGTCCATCACCGATCCCTCTGCACTCCCCCCCGGTTCCCTCTCCTCCTCCCCTCCTCTCCTCGAGCTGTTGCCTGTTTGCTCAGACCCTGCCCTCTCCTTCACCCCAGCCCTTCTCCCTGCGGCTCCCATTCCACGCCTGCCTATGGAAACGCTGGTGCCTGGTATCCAAAACAGAGCAGGAAGGAGGGACAGGAATCCCCTCCTGGACTCCCCAGCTGACAGGGAGAGCTCTGGAGCTGCTGGCTCAGCCCTCACCTTTCCCAGGGCATCTTGGCCCAGGCCATGCCAGCGACTCATTCCCATTAAACCCTCGGACATTTCCTTGGGATTCCTCTGCTCCCGACTCCCGTGAGGATGCACACGAAGAGGCAGCAATGCTTTGCTTTCCTAGCTTTGCTTTCTGAATTTTTCCCTTTTTTTGTGTTGTTTCTTTTTATTTTTTTTTTTGTCCCTTTAAAGTCTTGTTTTTAAACAAGGCTTCCTGCTGTCCTCGGAGCTGGCAGGGCTCCGGCCCAGGATGGGAAGAAGACAGCCCTGGAAAGGGAGGAAAGGGCTGTGATTCAGCAGAGCAGGGCTGTGACTCAGAGCGCTGCCACTCTTGGAAAGGGCACTCTCACAATGTTGGCATTATCGGGGATGAGGCAGGGGAGGAAATCACTGCTGTGATAAGGACGGGAATGCAAAGGGACAGAACAGGCAGCAGAAACCTCACAGCGCCACAGAACCGTGGAATCATTAAGGTTGGAAAAGGTTTTTGGGATGGAGGAGTCCAGCCATCAACTGTGTCCCCAAGGGCCTCACCCACACATCCTTCGAGCACTCCCAGAGATGGACACCCCACCCCTTCCGTGGGCAGCTCCACCACTTCCCACCACCTCTAGAAAAGTCCTCAACCCCTCTCTTTGCAGGGCTATGATCCCAGAGATTCGGGATAGGAACCATTCCAGTATCCAAGACTTTCTCCCAGCCTGGCAGAGCCATCAGCTCCTCCTGCAGATCCAGCAAACCTTCAGCTCCCACTGTGGGACAGGAGGACCAAGCTGGAACATTTGTAAAGCCTGAAATAATGGAAAAGCTCCCAAACCAGCTACAATTTCAGCTACCAGTCATCCAATATTTACCACAGAGCCTTCAAATGTCACTCTGAGTGTAATGAACGGGGCTGGAGAGGAAGAAGCTTTGGGATAATCAGCACAGCTCAGGCAGTGACCTATGAATCACTTTGCAGGAAGTCCATCCTCCTTCCCAAGAAAAACGTGCATTGAAGCAGCTGAACAGGAGGTTGGTTGTCCAGGCTGGATCAGAATGAACGGAATAGTGAATTGGAATAGTGAATGTCCAAGGATTTCATCAGGAATTCAAGTCAGAGAGTCCCCTGTACGTGTCAACGTGAAGGGAGCTTTGGGGGGAAGCTGGGAGTGAGGAAGCAAAGCAGGACCGGGGCAGCAAAATTCCATGGATGGGTCTGAAATGGTCAGAGCAGGCAGAGATTCCAAAGGGGTCCATGAGCCCACTCAGCACTCACAGATCCAACACCCACAAATCCAACACCCAGCACACACAAATCCAGCACCCACAAATCCAACATTCAGCACCCACAAATCCAACACCCAACACTCACAAATCTGACACCCAACACTCACAAATCCAACACCCACAAATCCAACACTCAGCACTCACAGATCCAGCACCCAACACCCACAAATCCAACACCCAACAGTCACAAATCCAGCAATCAGCACTCACAGATCTAACGCCCAACACTCACAAATCCAACACCCACAAATCCAACACCCAACCGCCCACAAATTGACACCCAACACTCACAAATCCAACGCCCACAAATCCAACACCCAACGGTCACAAATCCAACATTCAGCACTCACAGATCCAACGCCCAACACTCACAGATCCAACATCCAGCACTCACACATTCAACACTCACAAATCCAACACCCACAAATCCCAACATCCAACACCCACAGATCCCAACACTCCACACTCACAAATCCAGCACCCAACACTCACAAATCCAACGCCCACAAATCCAACACCCAACGGTCACAAATCCAACATTCAGCACTCACAGATCCAACGCCCAACACTCACAGATCCAACATCCAGCACTCACAAATTCAACACTCACAAATCCAACACCCAACACTCACAAATCCAACACCCAACACGCTCAGATCCAACACTCCACACTCACACATCCAACACCCACAAATCCCACCATCCACCACCCACAANCAACACCCACAAATCCAACACTCACAAATCCAACACCCACAAACCCAACATTCAGCACCCACAAATCCAACACCCACAAATCCAACACCCAACACTCACAAATCCAACACCCACAAATCCAACACCCAACACTCACAAATCCAACATCCAACACGCTCAGATCCAACACCCAGCACTGCCACTGCCACAACAATATTTGGCCTTGTTTTTCCAAGAGGACAGTAAAACCTGATTAATTCTCCACCCTCACACTCTGTCCCCTCTCAAATTTTGTCTCCCTCCCACTCCATCACCTGAGCTGACAGAAATTGAGGCTCTGCTCTCTTGATGAGCGTTGGGTTGGCATTTGGGGGACCTGGTTGTCACCCCAGTTACACACATGGATTTTTGGCAAACCACTTCCTCCTCCTCTGCCTGTTTTTCCATTTGTGAACTGGAACTATCAATTCTTGCTCTGTCCAACTCCTTCCCCGGCCTGTTTAGGCTCCTTGGAGAAGATTCAGGCTCTTGCAAAATGTTTATGCAGGGCTTGGCAGGAGGGAGCCAAGGTTTTTTCTGGGACCTATAGAATATCCCAGGAGCAGAGCCCAGCTGGTGCTGCAGGAGCTGCTGGGAAGTCATGGACACCCAAGTTTTGGTTCAGTTGCTTTAAAAACTGGGATCAGATCGGCCTCCAGGCTTCCTCCTGCAATTCCTGACATCATTCACATTATCCTGACCATGGAATATTAAATCTGGCCACGTGTGTGCTCAGCAAAGCCCTCCAGTGAAGGCTCTGTGCCCTCCCAGCAGTTGGGATGGGTTGGGATGCCAGGCAGAGCTGCTGAGTCACGTCCATTCCAACGGGACAGTCCTGATGCTCACACGTTGCTTTTCCTCAGTTTTCCAGCGCTTGTGATGCAGATTTTGATGATCTAAAAGGCCATTTCTTCCCTCGGATGTCCCTGATCCTCTGACATTTAAACAAAAGGCAATCATCCCACAGCTTCTGCTGGGAAGAGCTGGAATCTTGCCAATCACAATATTCCCCTCCTCTTTCCACTGACGCGGGAACGACGGCCTGGGTGTCTCAAAGGAGGGTCTGAGCAGGCAAACCCTCGGTGCTGAGGTTTAAACTGAGCTTCAGCTTCAGGCAGAAGCTGGCACAGGAGTGGTGGAGTTGTTTCACCTACAGCTCATATCATTAGAGCTGTTCAAATACTCCATTAAAAATTAAAAGCTCTAATGGGAACCACTCGGCTGGACAAAATCCCCCCAGGAAAGCAGAGTCTGATTTACAACAAACTGCATCTAAACCCTCGAATATGCAAGAGCTGCTCTGGGAGGGTGTTAAAATAACCCCAAATTACAACATTCAAACATCAGAGCATTCAAACTCACCTGTGGAAGGTGAAGGTGAAGAACTCCCCAAATCACTTGAGCAAATTACTCAGCGCCCACCTTTGTGTCTCACCTCGGAGGAGGAAAGAAGTCCCAACTCTCAAACTCTAGAAATTCCTTCTGCTTTTGCCATTCCCACCAGCGGTGCCACCAAGAGCTCGCTGAAGTCCCCAAATGTCAGTCCTGGAGCGTGAGATGGTGGAGACAGACTCCATAAATCCAATTCCTCATGGAATGGATGTGGATTCATGGGATTCACTCACGGATTCAGCTCAGCCTGGTCCTTGGGGACACGGATCAGGGATGGACTTGGCCACCCAAGTGTTGGGTTAATGGTTGGATTTGATGATCTTAAAGGTCTTTTCCAACCTAAATCATTCCATGACCCTGTAACTGCTCTCCCTCCCTGGAAGGCTCCCCTCCCTTATCCCAAGGGATCCGCACTGCCAGTGATTAATTCCATTCCAAATTTTCATTTGTCCGAAGGAGAACAAAGGATGTGGCGGGGCACGCACAGAAAGGAAGGAATACATTGTCCTCATCCAACAATCAGGAATAATGGGAAAGGTCAGCAAAACACACAAAAGGCCAAGATTTCAGCTGGTGGAAGCAGCAGAGCTCCACTGGTGACACTGGGTCAGGAACTTCTACTGCGTGAGGTGCTTTTACCCCATCCGAAGCCTTGGAGCACAAGTTGCAGAGTAACAGTTTGGGAAGAGGAAAAAAAAAGGAAAACAAATCCCAAAGTCCAGCCAAACGTAGCAGATCCGTTCCTTTCACAGCTCTCTGTGCTGCCTTCTCCAGCCTCCAGCTGAGGAAACTCCTTTTCAATGCATTCCCATTTCCCTCTTTATTGCACAACTGCTTTAAAGCCTTGCAAATTCCAAGGAGCACCAGGGCTGCACTGGCACTCAAACTGGCACTCAAATTGGCACTCAAATTACTCATCCCAGAGTCCTGCAGCATTAAACCTACGATTCCAGATGGCACAGACGTTATTCCCTTCAGCTGGATGCTGGGAGGCCTAAGGGGAGATCCTTACAATCCCATGGATTGCAAAAGGCGAATTCCCGATGTTCCAACAACCAGCACGTTGGATGGGACACATCCTTGAGTCGTGCCATGGGAGCTTCAGGTGGGATATCAGAGAATATTTCTTCACTGAAGAGTGGCCAAGAGTTGGAACAAGCTCCCAGGGGAAGTGGTGGAGTCACCACCCCTGGAAGTGCTCAAAAAATGAGCAGTTGTGGCAATTCACGATTAGTGGGAATGGTGGGAATGCTTGGATTTGACCATCTTGGAGGTCTTTCCCAAACTTAATGATTTTATAATTCTATGGGGACATCAATAACTCCTCTTGGAGATCTTTTCCAACCTTAATAATCCTTTAATACTATGGGGACATCGATGTCCCCTCTGCCCTTCCCTCCTCTTTCCCTGAGGGATCCTTTGGGCTCAGCCATCAATGTCCTCACCCTGCTTCTCAAGGCTTGGCATCTCCTTCAAGAAAACCCAAATTTCAGGACATTTCATCTTCCAAACCCTTCCCAGTCCCTTCCTCCACCCACTCCACTGAGGGTTTCCATGTGTCAGAGCAGAGATGGGAAGGACAGAGGCCTGGAGAAGTCGGCTCTGGATGCATGGAGAATCCTTGTCTCCAGGACTGTCAGCAGGACCACGCTCTCATTATTAATATTTTGATGTTGGATATTTTTCCAGGCCAAATGGCAGCTTTCAAAGTCCTTCCCTGGCATGAATTTGTCCCCTTTTATTTCTTGCATAACCAGGCCTCCAAAAAGCCTCCCGAAGGTTGAGTGTGAGGCAGCCTGTGCCGCTCACACGCATGGGATATTCCCTCTCCATGAGTCACGGAGCAGATGTGCCTCGTCATGCGATGCCTGGAGTGGCACTGGAAAGGAAAATTAACTCATCCCTCGGAATTGGAGAATTCCAGGGAGAATTTGCACGCCCAGGCATTGGATTGATCTATTTATCCTTTGTTGGTAAAATCACAGAGGCAGAAATGGAATCACCAATGAGCCTGGTGAAGCGCAGCTTTCCCTTCCAAGCAAGTGGGAGATCAGCTGGAAATCCTTGGAAACAGAGCTAAAATGTTTCTCTTCCTGAAAACTTCTTGTGATGGGAGGTATTTCATGGAAGCATGGAATGGTTTGGGCTGGAAGGGACCTTAAAAGTCACCCACTCCCACCCCTGCCTGGCCAGGGACACCTCCCACCATCCCAGGCTGCTCCAACCTGGCCATGGACACTTCCAGGGATCCAGGGGCAGCCACAGCTCCTCTGGGAATTCCATCCCAGCCCCTCCCCACCCTCCCAGGGAAGGATTTCTCCCCAATATCCCATCTAAACCTCTTTTGCAGTCAGAAGCCATTCCCCCTTGTCCCAGCACTCCAGGCCCTTGTAAATATTCTCTATTTCACTTCTTCCCACTCCTGGAAAGCATTTTGGNTGGACATTCCCTGCACTTGGATATTCCCTGCAGTTATTGGATGTTCCCTGCAGTTATTGGATATTCCCTGCAGTTATTGGACATTCCCTGCATTTATTGGATATTCCCTGCATTTATTGGATATTCCCTGCACTTGGATATTCCCTGCAGTTATTGGACATTCCCTGCGCTTGGATATTCCCTGCTAAAAGACAAATGTTGGTGCTACTATTTAATACTAAGGAGTTGAAAAGCTGATTCAGTTTTCACTGAGGGAAAAAAACCAGGAGCTGTAATAAACCTAACACAGGTCTAAACAGATTCTTTACATTTTTAAATTTTTTTCTCCCCTTTTCCATTTGAAATGATCATTCCATGAGCTGCTGGGGTGTTTGTCCCAGAGAAGAAAGTGGGTGTTGAACTCATGAAGGAATGGAGGAACTGCCAGTGATCATTTATTGAAGTCTCCCTTTCCTTCTCCACCCCTTTGTCCCTTTCTCATCACAGCAAAAGCAAATGAGGATTAAATCCTCTACGCTGGGATTTAGTGCTGAAGTACAGAGCAGGATCCCAATAACTCCAGGAAGGAGCTCCAGTTTTAGTCCTGTGCCATCAGCTCTGGATTTTGTCCCTCCCTACCCAGCTGAAGCAGCTCCCAGCCCAATTCGAGCCAGCTAAGGGCAAGATGTTGGTGACAGACTCCCAGAATCACAGATCAGGCTGGAAAAGACCTCTGAGATCAACAGTCCAGAGCTCCTATCCCATTTAACTCCAAATCTTATCTCTTTATTCCAAACAAGCAGGGTAATTAGAGCATCCATCTCCTTATCAGCTGCAGGTGAAAATTCACCTTTAGTAGTTTTTAACTCAATAACCCCAAATCTTTGATGAGCTCCAGCCTCTGCTGCTCTGCTGGCCTAAGTCACATCAGCAGCTCCTCTGGGGAGAATTTGTTCCAGATTCCCTTAATTAGCTCCTGTCTGCCCACTAACGAAGCTGCAATCACGGCTGGCTGGCGCAGGAGCGCGGCCGGCCCGTGGCTGCTCTGTGTCACCGCCGACATCCTGCTCCATCCTCCCGCAGCATCCTGATAATGCCCCGGCTCGTTCCTTATCCCAGGTGTAATTGAGGGATAAATTGAAACCCCAGACGTTAAACCCCAGTGCAGATGGAGCTGCTGGGGATAATTAGCAGGTGTAGAAGAGCTGCAGGACCGCGGAGCTGCCTGGAGCGAGAGCCTCTGGTGAGTGATTTGTGAGGGAGATCTGCTCACAAGGGCTGTGAGCTGGCAGAGAGCACAAATCCTAGACACGACCCTCCCAGCCCAATAAAACAGGGATTATTCCCTTTTCAGAGGCAACACCAAGGCGCTCAGAGTTCTGGGAGCAGCAGTCCCACCACGCCCTCCATCAAAGCCCACACCACTCGTGTCCCCGAGCTCCCAAGGGTGGCTGGCTCAGCACAACAACTTCCCCCGGTGCTGGGGATGCAGTCTGGAGGCTGCTGGGGGCTCCTAGTGCAACCACAAGAAGAGTTTCCCAACGGGAAACCACTCCTGGGAAAGAGCTGCATTAACGAGCCTGCAGCTCATTAGCTGTGTGAGTTCATCGCAGCAGCCTGGTGCCTCTCCCATGCCGTGCCCACCTCGCTGACCCTGTCTGGTGACCACTGCTTTCTGTCACAGGGACCTGGCTGGTCCTGGGAACTCTTGGAGACATTCATAAACAAGCTTAAAGTGGCAGAAGTGTGTTTTGAATAGCTTGGGGGTTCTGCAAATTCCTAAATATTGTGGTGGTAAATAATTCTCTCTTTATGTTTGTTTACAGAGCCAGACTTCAAAGCAGCTCACGATTGACTTCACTCAACTTTCCAGCAGCCAGGAAAATGATGGATCAGCATCCTGGTCCCTGCTCAGCTTGGCTGGAGAGGGCAGCAAATGCCCCAGGCTGGCCCAGCTCTGCCCCAGGAATTCTCTGGGAGCACAGCTCAGGTTGTTGTAACCACACACCCAGGACCTGTGAGCAGGAAAAAAGGTCCTGCTGGCCACGGGGTGATTTGGGCTGAGTTAAACCCACACAGTTTGGCTCTGGACTGTGTCCCTTTTAAAAATAGGAGAGGGTTACAAAACAAGCATGACAGAAGCCTCTTTCCCTCCCATCCCCACTCCTGGGATGAATAATCCCATGGAAGAGGAGTGGGCGAAGCATTATGAGCTGACGTTTCTGCCGGCCCTGACTATAAACAACAACAGGACACAAATGTAAGAGCTCTTGGTTCATTTTTCCCATTAAAAAACCACTTGGTATTTCAAAGGAATCTGCCAGGGAAAGGTTTGTTAGAAAGTTCCACGGATGGAGAAACAAATCAGCTCCTTTCCAAACCATCTCTGTAAATGGTGGGTGGTGGTGGGAAGGGGATGGAGGAGGAAGGGAAGAGGTTAGTTCTGTTTTTGCTCTCTGTGCTGCACATGCCAGGCTCTGGAGGGGTGGCTTTTGTCCTGACACCCTGGTCCCTTCCATCCAGGAGCACGGGAAAAAGCTCCCAAGGATCCCCAGATGGATCCAGGGATCTGCTGGGCCAGAGGGTGTCAAACCCTGCTGTGGATCTGGGGTCAGTTTGATGCTGAAGAGAGGAAAACCCTCATTAACCTCAGTAACACTCTGGGAATGTTCAATCCAAAGGGACGTGAAGGGATAGGAGTGGGTATTTATTTGTTTTAGGCTTTTGTGAAATGCCTATGGTAAAACAAACATCTGGATTGTGGGATGGAAGGAGCCAGACACTGACTGGAGTGGGCTGGAGACACCAACCACTCTCACATCCCACAGGAGAACGAGCCAAGGAAAATCTGATCCACAAACAACAATTACCAAAGGCCAGGGGTTAAAATGACCGAGGACTGGCTGATCCCTTTGGGAAGACACACGCCTGGAGCTCCATCACACGGCACTCTGGAACACGCTGTGGCATGTGGAGCCTCTCAAACAGACAACATCCATATCCTGAATCCAGAGGCAGGGACGCTAAAGGGGTTTGGCAGAATTCCCATAACTCCTCCTGTCCCCAGTAATTTAATCTAAACATTCCCGGTCCTGCAATGGGAAAGGCTCTGCCAGCTGGTTTGATGAGACCAGGAGGAAACTCCTTGGACATCGAAGCTGCAATGAGGTGTTGCAGGACATGGGAGGGATGTTCTGCAGGAACTCGAGATCCTCCAGGAATCCTCTGCCATTGGTCTGTGGTAGAGATTCCAGGTCCAAGTGGAGCTCTTCCAAGCTCCGTGGATGTTCATCCCAGACAACACAAGGTTTCCTTTTCCCTTCTCCTCTTGATAATGGATTCTGCATCCAGGAGGAGTTGGGAATTTAACCAACACCATCCCATAATCCTGGCCAATCCCATTCTCTAATTAATGCACAATGGGAAAAGTCAGAGAGAATTTGAGGTTTCAAAATCAAACCAGGCTCAGAAATCGAACAAGGATTAAGACCAATGTTATGGAAATGATCCAGGTCTAATTCATTCCCTGCCAAGAGAGCAGCTCCTGCTTTGGGGGTGCCATTGCTGCCTTTGCCACCGAAGGATTGACCCTGTTGGAGTCCAGGAAAAGCCTGTGAACTTTTCCTGCAATTCTGGGTGAGCTGAGAGCACCAAAGGAATGAGGAGATGTTGTTTAGTGCACCACAGAGTGTGGAGTTGGAGTTTTTAGGTTTTGCTATATATATTATATAGAGCCAACATGGAGATTCTAGGCTGTTGGCTTCTCCTTCTTCATCTTCTTCTCTCTTCTCCTTCTCTTCCTTTCTTCTCTGACATGAGTTCCTGTGGTTTGTTAATTGGTAGATAGAATTTAGTATAGAGGAGACATATCAATAATGTTGATATTCACTGGTTTTGGGAACAAAATAAGATAGGTAAAGTTTTCTAACTGGTTGATAATAGATATAAAAGCTACCTGCTTTGGGTAGCCATTGCCATTCTGTGTTCCTGGAGGTCACAGCACAGTCTGTGCCTCCCAAACTTTGATAAGATNAGCTCATCCAGTGCCACCCCCAGCGACACCTCCCACTGTCCCAGACTGCTCCAGCCCAGCCTTGGCCACTGCCAGGGATCCAGGGGCAGCCACAGCTCCTCTGGGAATTCCATCCCAGCCCCTCCCCACCCTCCCTGGGAGACAAAGGTTAAAGGTTTTAATACAAGTGTTAAAGGTTTTAATACAAATGTTAAGGGTTTTACAGGCTCTGGCTGGGCCCAAGAGCAGCCTCGGAGGGAAGGAGGGTGCAGAGCAAGTCAGACAATCCCAGAGAGGAGCCTGGACAGGGATTTGAGGTCTGCAGTGCATTTATTGTTAGAAATCCATTCACAGATTTACACACTGCCCATTAGCCTGGAATACATTTAAACACTCAGAACTTTTAGCACATACCTGTAAAAACATCCTGCACCTCAGCGAGGAAAGGCTGCAGGAAATTTAAAATAAACAATAGTGTGAGGGAACATCTCCCACACTTTGCCCTGATTTTCTTAGAAATAAGCTGAGTTTTTTCAGAAATGGAGAAAAAAGAGACAAAGAATCTATTTCAGCACTTAGCTGTGATCCCATGAGATGTACCAGGGTTGGAATTAATCCAATAAACACAAGGCACAACTCCCTGTGCACAGGTAAGGACGTGGAGAGACATTTCCAGTTCTCCAGGACACCAAATCCTCCCTCCAGCATCCAAGGAAAGATTCAAACAAGACCTAAAATGAAATTTAATGCCTGAAACTCCTGGAGCCACTGGGTGTCTGCACCCCACACTTCCAGCCCTTCCATGACCCAGCCCAGGGTGCCACAAACAAGCAAACAATCCCAAAAAGGTGCAGAGATTTTCCCCAAATCCGGAGATTTGACCCCCCTGTCATTCCCAGAGTGTGTTTTGGTGCTGCCCAGCGTTTGAGGCAGACAAGTGCTTTGTTCTCTGGTGGTTTGGGGTTATTTTTAGAGCCTTGGGCTCCTTTTAGTTTGCATTAAATGTCACTGGTAATTAGCTAAGAGAGCAAGTCAGCTGTGGGGCAGCACACGAGCAAACACACTTTGGATCCTGAATGAATGGAAAGATTTCTCCTTTCTCTGGGGCTGTTTTCTTTAAGGTCAACTTTCTGTGCTCCCATTGCAGGAGAGAAGCTTTGAAACAAAAATTAATTTTATGGTTTTTCTTCTCCGCTCTCATTCCACATCCCTAAGGAAGAAACAGATGCAAAGTGGATGTAAAAACAATCACAGTAACTCCACACCAAAGCTCTTCTTTTAACCTCCAGTAAATGTTCCGAAAGCTCCAGAGCTGAACAGCTCCAAAATCCAATTTACAACTTCCCTTCCTCCCAGCCAAAGGAAGTGGGGAATTCTTTAAAAGCTCCATTTCACAGAATATTTCAGCTCATCTCAGAACAAACGACAGGAGGTGATTTTAACTGGAAATTATCTCAGGCATATTTTATATTCTACTTGCATGGAGAAGTGATTTGTAAAAGGTTAAAAACTGAGGAGGAGAATGCTAAAAATAGAAATATTCATCCCATGATCTGAACATATCCCTCCATATGTCATTAATGTTCCTAAACACACTGCTGGAAGCAGTGCCAGGTCAGGAATTGCCTTAAGATTTTAAATTAATTGAGCAATTGTTAGCATTTCTTTACGATAATCTAATTGATACTACCAAGCTCTGGATAACAAATATGCACTGGAAGCATCAAGGATCACAAGGATTCACAAAAATTGCATTTTTTTAACTCAAAATACAAATGTTAAAGGTTTTAATACAAATGTTAAAGGTTTTAATACAAGTGTTAAGGGTTTTAATACAAGTGTTAAGGGTTTTAATACAATGATAAAGGTTTTAAAGGCTCTGGCTGGGCCCAGGAGCAGCCTCGGAGGGAAGGAGGGTGCAGAGCAAGTCAGACAATCCCAGAGAGGAGCCTGGACAGGGATTTGGGATCTGCAGAGCATTTATTGATAGAAATCCATTCACAGATTTACACACAGCCCATTAGCCTGGAATACATTTAAACACTCAGAACTTTTAGCACATACCTGTAAAAACATCCTGCACCTCAGCGAGGAAAGGCTGCAGGAAATTTAAAATAAACAATAGCGTGAGGGAACATCTCCCAGGCTCTGTCCCAGCTCCACATCTCTGACATCTCTGACATCTCCTCCTCTGCCATCAGCCACAGCCACCAAAATGGGATGAAGTTTTACAGCCACTCCAATAAATGTTGGACAAATTTTATCATCTCTCTTGAGGCTCTGTGAGGGATCACAGCGAGCAGAGCCAACGACTCGGCTCTCCAAACTCAGCTTGGGCCCTGTGGAGCTCTTTTCACTGAAGATATTCCACCAAAATTCTGTATCAGGGATGTTTTAGCCCATCCTAAGGAGTCAAGAGCTGCCCTGAGGATGGTTTATTCCCTGGGAACGCTGCTGGGTTTAAGAGAATCAATGTCTTGGCTGTCTGGAGAGCAGAACATGCGCAGGGTGCTGAGGGAATATTGTTTAATTCCAGCCAACTGATGCCTTGGGGTGGTGTTTTTTGGGGTTAACATGGTGTCAAATGGTTGGGCCTAAAATCCACGGCAGTGGAGCAGGAGGATCTCACATGGATCCTGTCCCTGGATACCAGAGCTCCAAAAAGGACTTTGTTGGAGTTACAGCAGCCCAGGAGGCCCCAATGGAGAAACCGAGGGGAGAGGACAGGTCTGGGACCCCCTGGTGCCCTCCCAGAGCCCTTTTAAACCATAACCCAAGTTTCAGCTTTTCTCTCACCCACAGGGATCAAAAATAATCTCATCCTTTGGATACTGAGACCTTTTGAAAGACTAACAGAGAAAACGATTCCTTCCCATGGATTTCGGCCTTCCAGGCCTGTGGGCCTTTGAAGGAGAGTCTGGTTTCATAATTAGAGCTGGTTTTAATTCCGTCGTGGGGCTACACCTGGTGGCACCTTCCTTTGAACCTCTGCACTCTGGAAGAGGCAGGATTAGCACTTCTTTATGGAATCTCCTGTGTCCAGCCCTGCAGAGCGAGCTTCCAAAGCACCAAAGCTGTGCTTTCACCGGGAAAAAGCAAGGGAATATTTATAAACCTGCATTAGGTGACTCAGATTCACCGAGATTAAAGAGAGACATTAAAACCTTGCAGACACAAAGCTCTTAAATGGAATCAGAGAATCAGAGAATTAGAGAATTAGAGAATCAGAAAATCCCAGAATCCTAGAATCCCAGAATCCCAGAATGGTTTTGGTTGGAAGGGACCTTAAAAATCATCCCATCCCACCCCCTCCCACTATCCCAGCTTGCTCCAAACCCCATCCAGCCTGGCCTTGGAAATAAACAGCATCATAATAAGCATTATTCCACTGTTTTTGAAGGAACTGAGATGTGCTGCTGCTTTTTGGAGAGAACGGCACAAGTTTCAAACCCTCCTCAGTTTCAGGAAAGGAAACCATTCCTAAATATCGTCATTTTTCCTGAAAGAAGGTGGATTCACGGAGCTATTAAGAGCAGTAACCACTTGGCAATCAAAAATAACTTCAGATGATGATAAAAAGCCCATTAATCTCATTCCTGAAACGCCAGTCAGGAGCAGTTTCCTGGCAGGGCTCGCAGCAATCCTGACACAAACGTTTACAGTAAAGCTGGGCCTGCTCTAGGCCTAATCTAAAACTGATGGGAAGGATTATTTTTAGTTTAACCTTGGTATTTGGCTACAAGGAATGCCAATGTCACTGCTGAAGGAGGAAGGGGAAAGAAAAGAGAGACAAATAACAACTGGGTGCAAAATGAAAGCCCAGCACTGAGCATGGAGACACACACAGGTCAGTGATTTTTAGTGGCTGATGTCACAAAAGAGACATTTTTGGCTGTGCCAGGGTGAAGCTGTAGCTCAGGTAAAGCTCCAGCAGCCCAGACAGGAATCACCACGCTTAAACCAAGCCCCATTTTCTCTGTCTGGATTTTAAATCTACTCCTACAGTGCTTTATTTGCTTTATTTCCTTCCTCCCTCCCAGCCAGACCTTCCCCAGCGCTGCAGTGACCAAGCACATTTTGCTTCCCTGAGGGAAAGTGGCAACAGCAAATCCATGCCCTGGGATGGTGTGATCCCAGTACCAGCCAGGATATTTGGGAATGATAATTCCATGGGTTGATTTGGGTATTTATTTTTCTCTTTTCTTGCTTCTCATGGATTAATGGAATAGCTAACCCATCCCTGGAAGTGTCCAAGGCCAGGTTGG
>VZRF01014977.1:25119-35501 GCA_013396875.1 Vireo altiloquus
GATGGGATGGGATGGGATGGGATGGGATGGGATGGGATGGGATGGGATGGGATGGGATGGGATGGGATGGGATGGGATGGGATGGGATTTAAGGTCCCTTTCCATCCAAACCATTCTGGGATTCCGAGAGGAGTTACACTTTTCACAGCCCTGTGGGGACAAATGAAAGCAGAAGGGGCTGAGCAGACACTCCCTGTGCTGACAAGGATGGAAGGAGGGCAGGGTGGGGCTGCAGCTGCTGCACTCCCTGTCCAAGCCCCTCCCCGGATGGATGAAGCCTCCTGAGCCTCAGGAATCCTCAATCCCTCCCCAGAGCTCAGCTCAGCCCCTGCAGCCACCACCCCACAGCTCCAGCAAGGGATGCAGAGAGTGAGGGAATGCTGTCCCAGAAAACAGAACTGTCCTTGGATCCAAAATCCCCTGGGAAAATGGGAAAATAGATCTCTCCAAGAGCCAGCTGGGCCTCTGAGGCACTGCCAGAGCCAGAGCACTCTCTGAAGGAAGATTCCAGCAATGTTAACAAGACCCAGAATTTCCCGAGATGTGACAGATCCCAGATCTCCTCTGGAGCACTGAACCCTCTCTGCTGCTATTTCAGGCACCAGCAGTGATTAAAACATCAAAAAGCTCATGCTGGCAGAAAATAACCTCCATTTCAGTGATCAAAACCAGCCTGATAAAAAAATGACACTTTCAGAAAGGCACATTTCCAGTAAACTGGAGAAATGATCCCAATCTCCTGAAAGAATGAGCTCAGGAAGAAGCCTGCAATGTCTGAGTTAGGAGGGATAAAGCTGCCTGGAATTTGTACCACTGACTAAACAGAGCAGCTTGAACTGAAGGTCTCTTCAATAACGTTAGAAAATAAAATGTATTAAGAGAAATGGCAAGGGGGATGGAGAGAAAAATGGGGGGAAATGGTGTATTTCTGTATTTTAGAAAAATAAGCCAGGATGAAAAAATTGATTTAACCTGGAAACTGAACATGAAAAAAAAAAAGTCAGGATGAAAATGCACACGAAATCCAAACAAGGGAAAGAACTAAAATTAGAGAGCCAAAATTCCAGAATGTGGAGCAGAATCCCTCTGGAAGTGGCCCCTGCACAAGAGCTAAGGTCTGGAAGGAAGCTGGCCCCAGGTGGGGTGGGTAGGACATGACACAATTGTGTTCAGAGTGGTCTGAAAGCTCCTGGGAGGGCTCAGGATGCTCACCAGAGCTGAGCAGGCAGCAGGAGCTCAGTGCTCCAAAAGAGAGGGAAATTAAAGGTGTGGAAATCAACTGCAAACGAGAGAGAATGGAGCAGGCTAAAGGGTAAATTAAAAACCCCTCCAAACACCACCAACAGTGAACAGGGGGTTCACCTGCAGGTGAAAAAGTCAGTTTATTGTCAAAGGGGGAAATTTCCACCCAGGGAATGAGCAGTAAAACTGGAAATGATAAAAACCAGGATGTCACTGGATCCTTTCAAAGGACAGTGGTGACAGGAGGAGAGGGAAAAGCCTCAGGCTGGGCAGGGGCAGCTCAGACACCAGCAGGAATTGCTCCATGGAAAGGGTGGAGTGCCCATCCCTGGAGGTGTCCCAGGAACTCCTGGAGGTGGCACTCAGAGCTCTGGGCTGGGGACAAGGTGGGGATTGGGCACAGTTGGACTGGATGGGCTGGGAGGGCTTTTCCAACCCATTGTGCCCTGGGATTCTGTGATCCTGCCTTGCACAGCACCACAGGGAGCTGCTCTGTGAGGAGAACACATCCCAGGAAATCAGCAATTCCAGAGCCAGGGAAGGGCCCTGCCAAAGCTCCCCCAGTCCATCACACACAGGGACACTCCTGGACACTGTCCTGTCCCAGCAAGGGCACGGACCTGGCTCCTGTCATTCCCACGGACCATGGGAGGAGGAAACACTAAAAATCCAACTCCCAGGGAGCCTCATGCTCCACCTGCTCAGGGAAGGGAGGCTGGGGCAGGATCCTCCTGGATGAGGAGATTTTGGGGGTGAAGTGGCTCAGGATCACTGAATCAGCCAAAAATAAAAAAGCCTCCAGCACTGAACACAACAAATGCAGGAAGNGGATTCCCAGCACAGCTCCAGGTCAGTTTAAGGATCACTGAATCAGCCAAAATAAAAAAGCCTCCAGAACTGAACACAACAAATGCAGGAAGCAAACATTGCACAAAGAGCTGGGAGTACTCACAGCGGAGCTTGTCCAGGATCTTGCCCCCGCACATGGTGGCCAGCATGGCTTTCACAGAGAACACCGTCAGCTTCCCGTGGCCCTCACTGCGGGGACAAGGACATGTCAGAACTGCCCAGAACAGCCAGCACAGCCACCCCAGGGCCTGCCAGGGACCCAGCAGGGGTGGGAATAACCACAACAACAAACACCTTCAGCAGGTATCACCCCTCAGGTAACTCAGCTGATCTGCACTGCCCTGGAAATCCAGGGATGGGAAAGCACAGGGGGAGCTTGGGGAGACCTGGAAAAGCAAAACTGTCCTGAAGGGAGTCTGAGAGAGAGACTTTGGACAAGGGCCTGGAGGGACAGAACCTGGAATGGTTTGGGAGGGAAGGGAGCTCAGAGCCCACCCAGTGCCACCCCTGCCATGGCAGGGACACCTCCCACTGTGCCAGGCTGCTCCCAGCCCCAATGTCCAGCCTGGCCTTGGGACACTGCCAGGGATCCAGGGGCAGCCACAGCTGCTCTGGGCACCCTGTGCCAGGGCCTGCCCACCCTCCCAGGGAACAATTCCTTCCCAATATCCCATCCATCCCTGCCCTCTGGCACTGGGATCCATTCCATGTGTCCTGTCCCTCCATCCCTTGTCCCCAGTCCCTCTCCAGCTCTCCCAGCCTGGCTCCAGAGCAGAGAGGCTCCAGCCCTGGAGCAGCTCTGGTGCCTCCTCTGGACTCTCTCCAGCAGCTCCAGGTCCTTGTGCTGCTGGCCCCAGGGCTGGGGCAGCTCTGCAGGTCTCACCTGGGCACAGTGGCACAGGGGCAGAATCTCCCCTTTCCTGCTGCCCACACTGGGGGTTCAGCCCAGGGCAAACCTCACTTGAGAATCTCAACCTCCCAAAGTCCCAGCCTCAGCTCCCTTCCCTTTCACTCCTTAACATTCATTCATTTGATATCACAGGAAGCTTCAGCTTTGAATTAGTTCCCAGAAAAACCAATGCCCAAAGCCATCAGTGTCTCCTCCAGGACACAGCCTGTCCTTGGAAAGGTCTCTCCTGGTGCCTCCTCAGGCACTGTTGTGTTTATGAATGGCCCAAAAGCCCAAACTCCTCCCTGCAGCCTGCCAGAGGAGCAGGAACTCAGGAACTCACCCAACCCTTTGTGCCATTCCATCTGAATTCTCATCAGAGGGAAAAGAGGAAAACCCTTTCCATACGATCTGGAATCTCCTGTAATGACCAGGACTGGTTTCAATCAGAACAGGCCTGTGAGGCTCCTTCCTCATCCTCACCATCCTCCCAGCCTGGGCTCTGCAGCAGCTCCCACAGCAGGGACAGCCCCATGGATGTGCCACTGACCCCAACTGCAGCCCAGGCACAGCTCCAGGGCAGCTCCCCCGAGCCCAGTGCAGCATTCCAGCTCTGCCAGACCCTCAACTCCTCCTCAGGGGCAGCCAGGCAGGCTCAATTCCCAGGAAAGGCAGCAGAGCTTGCTCTGAGCTGTAGGCATTGCCCAGAGCAGCTGTGGCTGCCCCTGGATCCCTGGCAGTGCCCAAGGCCAGGCTGGACATTGGGGGTTGGAGCAGCCTGGCACAGTGGGAGGTGTCCCTGCCATGGCAGGAGTGGCACTGGGTGGGCTTTGAGGTCTCTTCCCACCCAACCCATTCCAGGATTCTGGGACTGTACTGCCTCGTGGAATGTTAAATAAAGGCTCTGATGGTGCCAGCAGCACCCTCTGTGAGAGCTGTGACTGTGTGCATGCCAGCAGCACAGGGATGCAATTCCAGGAGCACAGGGAGGCAATCCCAGCACGGATGTGTGTTTTTAACAAACCCCTGCCTGCCGTGCTGCTGAGTTCCTGGAGAGGGAGCCTCAGCCCTGCCTCAGCCCTGCCTCTGCTGTGCCTCTGCCTCTCCCACATCCCAGCTCCTCTCTCGGTGCCAGTGCCAGGCCCAGGGAGCAAAGGGAAGCTGCTGGACTGTGCTGGGAGCCAAGCTGGGAGCTGCTGCTGGGGGTGCAGACAGACAGAGCTTGCAGGGCTGGGGGAAAGTGGGGGACAAGAACCTACCTGTAACTAAACACCTCTAACATTTCCTGAGGCAGCTCCCCCATTCCTGGGTTTAAATCCTGCATTTTTTAGTGTGAGCTGTCCAAGAATAACCAAACCCTCAGCCCAGCCTTACAGCTCGTCTCTGCTGTGACCTCCAGGAACACGAGGGCAGAATGGCAATGGCTACCCAAAGCAGGTAGCTTTTCTATCTATTATCAACCAGTTAGAAAACTTTACCTGTCTTATTTTGTTCCCAAAACCAGTAAATATCAACCTTATTGACATGTCTCCTCTACACTAAATTCTATCTACCAATTAACAAATCACAGGAACTCATGTCAGAGGGAAAAAGGAAGAGAAGGAGAAGAGAGAAGAAGAAGAAGCCAACACCCTAAAATCTCCATCTTGGTCCCATATAATATATATAGCAAAACCTAAAAACTCCAACTCCACACTCTGTGGTGCACTGAACAACAATCTCCTCATTTCTTTGGTGCTCTCAGCTCACCCAGAATTGGGGATAAATGCTCCCACGAGCTTGGTTCGCAGGCCAAGCCTTTTTTGTGGAGCTCTGAGGGTAAAGCAACCAACCAGAGGAGCAGGAAAAGTTCCCAAGCTTTTCCTGACTCCAACAGTCTCAACTAACACCAAACCAGGAGTGAACAGAAACTGCCCTGGGCTCTGCTGGCACAGAACCTGCTCTGAGCTTTGTGCTTTATTTGTCCCGGTGAGACAGGGACCATCCTCAAGGCTGGGCTCTCTGAGGCACACCCAGCTCATGCTTGGTGGCAATAAGAAGGTGTCACACTGGGAGAGGATCGAGGTCTGGGCATCACAGCCAGGACAACATTTGGCTCACTCAGTGCTGGAGACTGCCTTGGGTAAATCCCCACCCTGGGGCAGAAGTCAGACCCCACTCTAAAAATGTCTGATTTGGAGATGGGCAAGAGAGAAGTCAGAAATGCCAAGCACAGCAAAGGACCTGCAGGTGCTGCTCAGAGAACACACAGGGGCACAGCAGAGCAAACCCTGCAGGAAGGGCCTGGGAGAGAAACTCCTGGAACTGGGCACGGGGAGATGCCAGGACAGATCCCCGAGCACAAAATGCAGCTGCTTCCAGCCAGGAGATGAGAATCAGCTCTGTGGGGGTCACAGCACCTTAGAGGGAGCTAAACCAACTGCCCACACAAGGCTGAGTTCAGCAAGGGCCTTTCTGAGCAAGACTCAACCACACACGTTCACTTCCCAACCACTGCTGAGGAGCTCTGGGCACAGTTTGCTGCCAGGCCCAGCTCAGAGCAGGGCTCACAGCAGTGAGCCAGGAGGCTCCAGCTCCCCTTAGAGAGCAGCCTTGGCAGCCAGCAGACCCCTGGCCAGGGAGGCAGACAAGCTCAGCAGGCCTCCTCTTGGAGGGATGTCCTTTGAATGTGCTGTGATAAGCTCATCTCAACCTCCCCTGGAGAGATACCCTCGGGTGGAGCAGACCTCTGGTCATTGTNGGAGCAAAGGGAAGCTGCTGGACTGTGCTGGGAGCCAAGCTGGGAGCTGCTGCTGGGGGTGCAGACAGACAGAGCTTGCAGGGCTGGGGGAAAGTGGGGGACAAGAACCTACCTGTAACTAAACACCTCTAACATTTCCTGAGGCAGCTCCCCCATTCCTGGGTTTAAATCCTGCATTTTTTAGTGTGAGCTGTCCAAGAATAACCAAACCCTCAGCCCAGCCTTACAGCTCGTCTCTGCTGTGACCTCCAGGAACACGAGGGCAGAATGGCAATGGCTACCCAAAGCAGGTAGCTTTTCTATCTATTATCAACCAGTTAGAAAACTTTACCTGTCTTATTTTGTTCCCAAAACCAGTAAATATCAACCTTATTGACATGTCTCCTCTACACTAAATTCTATCTACCAATTAACAAATCACAGGAACTCATGTCAGAGGGAAAAAGGAAGAGAAGGAGAAGAGAGAAGAAGAAGAAGCCAACACCCTAAAATCTCCATCTTGGTCCCATATAATATATATAGCAAAACCTAAAAACTCCAACTCCACACTCTGTGGTGCACTGAACAACAATCTCCTCATTTCTTTGGTGCTCTCAGCTCACCCAGAATTGGGGATAAATGCTCCCACGAGCTTGGTTCGCAGGCCAAGCCTTTTTTGTGGAGCTCTGAGGGTAAAGCAACCAACCAGAGGAGCAGGAAAAGTTCCCAAGCTTTTCCTGACTCCAACAGTCTCAACTAACACCAAACCAGGAGTGAACAGAAACTGCCCTGGGCTCTGCTGGCACAGAACCTGCTCTGAGCTTTGTGCTTTATTTGTCCCGGTGAGACAGGGACCATCCTCAAGGCTGGGCTCTCTGAGGCACACCCAGCTCATGCTTGGTGGCAATAAGAAGGTGTCACACTGGGAGAGGATCGAGGTCTGGGCATCACAGCCAGGACAACATTTGGCTCACTCAGTGCTGGAGACTGCCTTGGGTAAATCCCCACCCTGGGGCAGAAGTCAGACCCCACTCTAAAAATGTCTGATTTGGAGATGGGCAAGAGAGAAGTCAGAAATGCCAAGCACAGCAAAGGACCTGCAGGTGCTGCTCAGAGAACACACAGGGGCACAGCAGAGCAAACCCTGCAGGAAGGGCCTGGGAGAGAAACTCCTGGAACTGGGCACGGGGAGATGCCAGGACAGATCCCCGAGCACAAAATGCAGCTGCTTCCAGCCAGGAGATGAGAATCAGCTCTGTGGGGGTCACAGCACCTTAGAGGGAGCTAAACCAACTGCCCACACAAGGCTGAGTTCAGCAAGGGCCTTTCTGAGCAAGACTCAACCACACACGTTCACTTCCCAACCACTGCTGAGGAGCTCTGGGCACAGTTTGCTGCCAGGCCCAGCTCAGAGCAGGGCTCACAGCAGTGAGCCAGGAGGCTCCAGCTCCCCTTAGAGAGCAGCCTTGGCAGCCAGCAGACCCCTGGCCAGGGAGGCAGACAAGCTCAGCAGGCCTCCTCTTGGAGGGATGTCCTTTGAATGTGCTGTGATAAGCTCATCTCAACCTCCCCTGGAGAGATACCCTCGGGTGGAGCAGACCTCTGGTCATTGTGAGATACCACCACGCTTTGGTGCCCATGCAGATTCTTTGTAACCCACTGGTTTTTCCCCTTTGGTCCCCATAAAACCCCAGCTTCTGTCCAGTTCAGGGACAGAGCTCTGTCCCTGGCCCCCTTCCCAGGGCTGCTGGACACCAAAGCTGCCTCTGTGGAGTTACCACACACACACCTGTGCCTGTCTGAGTCAGCCTGGGCTCACCTGGCAAGGCAGAGCTGAGATCCCTCACTGAAATCACAGCCCAGAGCTCAGATCCCTCCCTGAAATCACTGCTCAGAGCTGAGATCCCTCACTGAAATCCCTGCCCAGAGCTGAGATCCTTCACTGAAATCACTGCCCACAGCTGAGATCCCTCACTGAAATCCCTGCCCAGAGCTGAGATCCTTCACTGAAATCACTGCCCACAGCTGAGATCCCTCACTGAAATCCCTGCCCAGAGCTGAGATCCTTCACTGAAATCACTGCCCACAGCTGAGATCCCTCACTGAAATCCCTGCCCAGAGCTGAGATCCTTCACTGAAATCACTGCCCACAGCTGAGATCCCTCACTGAAATCCCTGCCCAGAGCTGAGATCCTTCACTGAAATCACTGCCCACAGCTGAGATCCCTCACTGAAATCCCTGCCCAGAGCTGAGATCCTTCACTGAAATCACTGCCCACAGCTGAGATCCCTCACTGAAATCCCTGCCCAGAGCTGAGATCCTTCACTGAAATCACTGCCCACAGCTGAGATCCCTCACTGAAATCCCTGCCCAGAGCTGAGATCCTTCACTGAAATCACTGCCCACAGCTGAGATCCCTCACTGAAATCACTGCTCACAGCTGATCTCCTGCAGCCACAGGCTGTGCCCTTGCTGAGGTGCCCCAGAGGATCCCCAGAGGCCCCTAGGAAGCTGTTTTCTCTGGGATCTCTCTCTGGGACCAGTCGAGCCCTGGCAGATGCCCACACCTGGGCACACCACCCAGAGCACACCCAGGGCTGGCACACAGGAGGCAGTACTGACCTGTCATATGCTGCCAGCATGAAGTTGAGCAGGAGGCTGATGGACTGCTCCACGCTGATCTGGTGGGTGGAGGGAAGGCGTTTGTTCAGCTGGTAGTAGATGGAGGAGATGATGGTTTCCAGCCTGGACACGTTGATCTCCGTGCTGTGATCCAGAGTGTTAAGGCCATTATCTCGGAAGGCTTCAATCATGTTCCAGATATCCACGAGGTGAACTGAAAACAAAGGAAGGAGAATTAACTTCTGCTCTGCAAGGCAAGGAGCCCCTGGTGAGGGCACTGCCTGTGAGTGGTGCTGGCTCTGCTCTGGCACGGGCACAGACTGACACTGAGCAGAGTGACACAGCTGCTAAAGGGACACAGATGTGCACAGCAGTGTCCAGATGCCTCAGGTGCCCTTTATTCCACCCTCCAGCCCCTGGGTGTCTGTCAGAAAGAGATCCTGAAGGAGCAGAGCCCTCCCCTGAGCACAGTGTTTTAGCAGGCACTGAAAGCCAGCAGCCAGAATTGTTCCCTGGGAGGGAGGGCAGGCCCTGGCACAGGGTGCCCAGAGCAGCTGTGGCTGCCCCTGGATCCCTGGCAATGCCCAAGGCCAGGCTGGACATTGGGGCTGGGAGCAGCTTGGCACAGTGGGAGGTGTCCCTGCCATGGCAGGAGTGGCACTGGTGGGCTCTGAGCTCCCTTCCCACCCAAACCAGTCTGGGATCTGACAATACTCTAACTCCACTACAGACTGTTTGCAGTAACTTTGAACACCCTCATGCTGACTCGTAGAGTATCAAAGAAGAAACTTGATGTTCCAGTTCAACTCTGACTGTTTCCAGTTGATCCAGTTTGCAAACCCAGAGCAGAATGTTGTACCAACACAGCTCTAGGGCTCCAAAGTGCCTCCCTGCAATCCCCTGCTCTATCTAGGGAGTGTTAACAAGGTGGAGAAAACCTTTTCCAAACCACAGTGAGTGATCTGCAGGACCACATCAAACGATGTTTTGAAATGTTTCCAAGCTTCTGGGTGTGCAGGGGAGCAGAGAAGACACCTAAGGACCAGTAGCCACCCAAACTGAACACAGACCAGCACCCAGAGGAGGGACACTGGGAACTTCCTCCTGCACCAGGCTCTGCAGTCAGGGTGAGCTTGTGCCTTTCTTACACCAAACCTGTGCATTTCTCACACAAAACCCTCCAGGGACCAAAGCCAGGCTGTCCCCAGCCCTGGAGCAGCCTGTGACCCCAGAGAGCCCCGAGCTGCACAGCCCATGCCCAGCACAGGGCTGGCAAAGGCTGCCCGGGGCTCCTGTGGGGCACCAGTGAGTGGTACCAGAGCTCTGTACCCAGCACAGCTTTGTGCTCTCTGCTGCTAAGGCAGAGTTTTAACCCTAAACCTGAAACCACAGCCAGGAGCTGCTCCCAGGACTGAGCAGAGTTTTAACCCAAAACCTGAAACCACAGCGAGGAGCTGCTCCCAGGACTGAGCAGAGTTTTAACCCTAAACCTGAAACCACAGCCAGGAGCTGCTCCCAGGACTGAGCAGAGTTTTAACCCTAAACCTGAAACCACAGCCAGGAGCTGTTCCCAGGACTGAGCCATCCACCAGCACAGGGACCCGGGGTGTGGGCACCAGGGCCCAGTGCCACAGCAGGGACATGTCCTCCTGGGCCTCCTCAGCCTTTCTGCTGGCCCCTTCTTCCTCCTCCTCCTCCCCAGCCCTTCTCCTGGCCTGCTCCTCAGCCTCCCCAGCAGTTCCTGTGCCCTGGTATCAGGGATCTCCTCCCCCAGGTTATCCTGCTGGGCTCTGGGCTGTGCCCAGCCCCACAGGGCACAGCACGAGGAGCTCCTGCTCACCTGGGATCCAGCTCAGCCTCAGAGCTGGCCCAGGATGGAGAGAAGCTGCAGTGCCCAGCGAGCTCTGAACTGACAGAGCTCTCCATGGCCACCAATGTCACACATGTTACACACACATGTCACACACAGGGCACCAGTGGCACATGTGTCACACACACACACACACAGGGCACCAGTGGCACACGTGTCCCACACACACACACACACACACACACAGGGC
>VZRF01014979.1:0-14450 GCA_013396875.1 Vireo altiloquus
GCACCCACAGGTGTGGCTGACTCAGTCTCTCATCAGAAATAAGTGCGGACACTCTTTTCTTTGGTTTTGGGAACCTTTACTACCAGCTGACAACTTCTCTAGTGGTTAACATCACAGCAGTTACAGGCTGCAACCCCTTGTTAGAATAAATATATTACCCCTATACATTTTGCAAACCCAGGTTTGTTTCTCAGCAGAAACAGCATCCAATCAAGGGTTTCTTCCCCATTGCACAAGCTCTTACCTGGTCTATGTTCTGCCCCTTCTTCTTCATGGCTTTCAGGACGTCCTCAGGCGCATATCCCATGTTGACGACTGTCTCTATGCACTGCCTCTCACTAGCAGAGAGGGCCTGATGTAGTTCAGGCATGGGGTCACCTGACTGCTTTGTGCAGCTGGTGTTATTGGGCACTTTAGACACTGGGAAATTTTGGTGTGTTACCTAAAGGGGAAAATCCAGAGGCTGAGGTGATGATTGTCTTCTGCATCCCCACATCCTTTTTCTGGCTAGTGCAGAACCAGGATACCCCATGTAATTAATCCAAGAGGCTTTCTAGACTGCCCTTGGGAAGTTATTCACTGTTAGGATGAAACCAAACAGTGCACAGTCTGATTTCCACTATACTTTTTTAACCCTCAAAACAACAACCAACCCAGATTCTTTCCAATATACTCTCTCCTACCAGTGGATGAAAACTTTTCAATGCCCAACCATATGATATAGTCAAACCCTGTACCTCAGCAGAAGTATGCAGATTGCTTCCTTTACCCCAAGTTTACTCATCATCTATGATTTTCTGTACTCAAAGGAACACTACTGTAGATTTTCAGAAACATGATCCAATGCAAGTACACAGGTATTTGGGAACTTACCATAAGTATTTCTGTTTCCTTGCAGTCTGGGTGCACCTGCTGGACAACACACAAATAAGATGACTATAAACATTATGCACCAGTGAACAGAATTTGCTACAGCTGGGGAGGAAGGGTTTTATGGGAGAGATCTAGCAATAAGTCTACTGTACTAGGGAGACTTCTGGTCTGATCAGGCTTCCACATATGAGATGCAGACATTACAGAGTTATATGAAGTTATAGAATAGACATCATAAGGATAATTTCTTCTTTCAGCATTCTATAAAAACAGATTATATGTCAAGAAGGATGTGTGCTCTCTCATAATAATTGTAAGCTTGTTTATTCTGCTACTGTGACTTCTACATGTTCACAAAGCTCAGTGTAACATGCTGGCTGAATGAGAGTGATAATTTTAAAATCATTGCCTAGAGACTTCCCTTATTTTTTTTTGACCATGAGGAGTAAGAGAAATACATACCGCTTTTCTACTCTCAAAGCACTGCATTTCATACACCTGTGATGGATGCACTCAACCCCCTTAACTAAACCTGCAGTAGTTTGATACAGGTTCCAAAGGAGGTAAATGTCTGAGTTGTAGCTCTATGAAACACAAAGGAGCAGAGAGAATCGATGCATATGAGCTTGGAATATGATTGTGCAATTAACACACAAATGATGATTTTTGATTTTTAGGTATGTGATTTTTCCAAGATGCATTTATCAAGGAACAAAGTTGTGAGTTTAAGGAGTCTCATGCATACCTTTCCCACTGTGTGCAATTTGACTATGAGCCAACAACTTTATCCCATAAATATGACAGTCTAAGTGAGTCACTTTTGAGCTCTCCCTGCTGGGCAGTGTGGCTGCACGGCAGTCATCTCCTCTTGAGCTGGGATGCCTCTCAAGGTTGCTCCCGGAGGAAAAGACACTTTTTATCAACGACAGATCTTTGAATGAGTCAAATTTGAGTTCTCTCTAAATTGCAACTGAACTGCACACCAGTGACTCTCCCCTTCAGCTGGATGCCTCTCAGTTTTTGAAATTCCTTACCTGAGGTGGAGAGACCCTTTATTTCACAAGACATCCTCGGTAAGTGACTGATAGCATGCTGAATTAATGCTAATGAAATCTGTGTAGCTAATTCCATTAGACATAAACCATTGTCCAGGCCTGATACTAAAATTGGACCTAGTTACACCTAAGCTCTGTCAGAAGTTTAGAAAACAAGGGGGTCCACTATGAACCTTGTGACTCAACAGGAGGGTCTCTCTTACCCTTTTGCATCTTTGGTCTGTGTAAATGATTCTAAATCAATTCTAACTTGATTTTCCTTTGTATGTTTCATCCATGTAGTAAGTAATAGAGTGAACCTTGCCATCAAACTTTGTTAAATTGCACTTTTATAAATTCATATTAAAACTACTTTTGCTAATACTTTTGAAGGTGATTCTTTAAGTGACCTAAATCACTTATCCACATCACCACCATATACAATCGACAAGGCACTGGCTAAAAAGAGCATGTGATTTTTCTACCAGTGCCCAACACTTGTTCCCATTCTCAGTACACCAAGGTCGGATAATGTTCCTTGCTGTACACCTGCTCCATTTCTGCAGAACCAGGCGACCAGAGGGCAGAACCAACCCTCCACTTTATATTACTTTACCTAAGATAACAGTAGTGCAAAGTCAGAACTCTGCCCTTTTCAATTCATCCATTTCAAAGTCTTAATTTTAAACCAAATTTAAAAAGACTGCAAGAAATTACTTTGGACCAAGGGCCTACATTTATTGCCTTTCCTTAATACCTTTTTAAGCCAACATAGATTGCTTGAAAGCTTGTCTACCTCTTTCAGAAAAGCCTTCTTTAGGTCCAAACTGAAAAAAGCAAACAAACAAACAAACAAAAAACCAAACCAAAAAACCACTACAACAAAAAAACTTATTCATAGAAAAAAAAATTGAGAATATATGTTAGGATTTTGGTAAATTCCATCTACTGGGGGAGGGAAGAAAAGAGGGGGGGAAAAAAAGGCCTTGTTCTACATTTCTACCCAGTTTCATCTCCAGGGTAAGAATTTATCTTATAGGACACAAAGCCTGAGAAATTATGTTTGGTCTGATGAAATGGTTTATGCAAGAACCTCTCATCATGGTGGTAGAGGGGTTCAAAGCTCTTCACACACCCCTTTCCTCCAGGTACTTTTGCCAAAGCAAAAAGCACTAGAATATGGGATACACTGAAGTGGGGTTCTGTAGTAGCCCTTAAATCAGCTGGTTATCAAACTGAAGGATGATGCTTTGTTATCAATGCTGCAGCCAGGAAAACCAAAACTGCTTCTTAGACTAGAGGTTCGAGAGTCCAGGACCAACTCCTCTTCCTGAATGTACTTGAGCTTGACAACCTGTGTTTGTGGTCAGCAACTTCCAGTGGAGGAGGGAAACACCTAAAGGAATTTTGGGGGACAAAGCTAGGACTGTTCATTCAGCAGTCATGCCCCCTTACATCTCAAACTTGCATTTCAGTGCCCTTCAAGAAGCAAGCATACATTGCTTTCAGTATGTGCTTGTACACTGTGCCTACTTTTAGGGACTTTATAGACCGGGAGCCCTGTCTGCAGCTGGTATGCCTGCATACATCATGCTAGTGCAGCAATATGTATTCTGAATGGTCTACCAGGAGTGCCGCATCCTCCTGCAACCAGATTTCTTTAAATGCATCATACTAATCAGGTCTCTGATCAGCTTTGTTTAATTCCAACATGTTCACTAATCATTTCTCCCCTCTGCCAATGCTGCAAAAAGCAAACTAGTGAACTTCAAAAAAATCCAAACAAAACCAACCAACCAGCCAAAACAAAAAAAAACCCCACCATAAACACACTGAGGAGAGGGGACCACCCAGAACAGAATCAGTGTAGTCTCAGAGAAATCACAAGTTTATTTCCATCCAAAGAACCCTAGATCAAATTCACTGGTAAAGCATAAACTCCAGTGGTAACTCCAAATCCAAAGTTTCAATTTCTAGTCTTGTGAGAAAAAAGTTTCTGTATAAAAACCACTGTGAAATACACTGGGACATGTAATTGTTCTGAGGCTTTCTAAAAAGGACAGGCTTATTCTTGTGTAATCTTGAAGGTAGACATGCCCCTTCTGCTCCCAGTCACAGAGGTGACTATGACTTCCTTCTATCATTTTCACATTCTGAGGACTTTTGTTACATTTACTTCAGTTTCAGTTTCAAAATTTTGTTACATTTACAAATCGTGTTCAAGGAAGAACTGGACACGGCACTCTGTGACAATATGACTATGTCAACTCTGGTCTAGCTGACAAGGTGGTGATCGGTCAAAGGTTAGAAGATCTTAGAGTTCTTTTCCAACCTAAATGATTCTGTGATTCAATTTCTTGCAACTCAGCTGTCCTTTTCCAGCCACTGGGACCATATTGTGGAAATACGAAACAAGTACATTCTGAAGTCTAGTTCTGTTGACATACCTATTTCTTGGTTTGCGACTTCCAAAGTAGAAAGTTTCAAATTAAGATCTTTATTACTTCTCCTAATGACTATTTTTTGTTTGTTTATCAGTTTGTATCCTTCCTTACAGTGTTCTTGAGAATATACCTTCCTTCTTAGTCTAATAAATTTTAATCCAGCATAGTGATTTGAATAGTCAAGACTGAAAATGTGGTCATCTAGTTGAAATTGATCTTTCATGTTAATCCCTAGAGATGTGTCATACTTCAAGATTTCATCTCTGAGCTACATACAATGATAGTCACCTCTCAAACCTGTGATCTGTAACTGAGCAGTTACTCAGCATGCTGCTGCTTCTGCCAAAGTTTACTGTATTAAATTTGTTCTAGTGATCAATAAACAGTTGTTCTGTGCTGACAAATACACTAGTTGACAGAATACTGCAATTCACAATTAATAATGCATTTACCTAAGTCTGAAAAGAGATGAGAGAACAGGAGAGCAGCACTGTCACTTGTTTCAGAGCACACGGTGTCACACAAAACCCTGTAGTATGTCAGTAAGACCACAGAACCACTGAAAAATCATTTATATTGAACAGAAGCAGCCAGATTATTTTAGAGCCAGCTAGAGGATTTGACCATGCAGCTTTCACAAGGCTTCATGAGTACTGGTGTCCAGATCTTAGGTCTTTGGGGAAAAAAAATAACAAGCTTACTGATGTGCTGGTTTTGGCTGGGCTAGTTAGCTTTCTTCACAGTATCTAATATGGGATTGTGTGCTGGAAAGACTGTTGATAACATGAGGGGTTTTTTTATTATTGCTGAGCAGGGCTTACACAGTGTCAAGGCCTTTTCTGCTTCTTGTACTGCCCTGCCAGTGAGGAGGATGGGGATGTAAAAGAAGTTGTGAAGAGACACAGCTAGGACATCTGACCTCAACTGAGAAAAGGGATATTGCATACCTTATGACATCATGCTCAGTATATAAAGACAGGGAAAGGAGGAGAAAAGGGGGAGACATTCGGAGTGATGGCATTTGTATTCCCAAGTAATTGTTATGCGTCATTTCACAGCTGTGAAATAGCTGAACACCTGCCTACCCATGGGAAGTAGTAAATTAATTCCTTGTGTTGCTTGGCTTGTGCACACAGCTTTTGCTTTCCCTAATAAACTGTCTTTATCTCAGCTCACGAGTTTTCTAGCTTTTACCCTTCCAATTCTCTCCACAATCCCACTGGCACGGGATTGAGCAAATGGCTATGTGGGGCTTGGTTGCTGGTTGGGGTTAAACCGCAAGTCCTTTTTGGCAACCAACATGAGGATCAAAGGGTTCAAGATAACAGATTTGACTGGAATGTGCTAGGTCAAATTTATAGCTGTTAGTGCTGTTTATTATTTGGCAGGCTTCTGCGCTTGCCATGGGCTTGCTTGCCTGAATGTATATTAGTCTAGTGCTCACTAGTGGCTGGTTTTTGCTTCCGCTGCTTGCTGTAGTGCTGTGCTGCTCATCACCTCACTGTATCGTGCCTGGGAATGTTTAGATAACAGCAATGGTGATGTGCCTGGGATGGCAGATGGCCAGGGCACTTCTGCTGTACTGGACGGGCTGGAACTCCAGTGTGAACTCGAGTTGAAGGGACTGTGACCTATGGATGAGTCCACACAGGAGCAGATATCCACCTGCAGCCTGTGGAGGAGCCTCACATAGGAGCATGTGGATACCCAAAGGCAACTGTGATCCCATGAGAAGCCAGCACTGGAGCAGGCTCCTGGCAGGACCTGTGGAGAGAAGAGCCCATATTGGAGCAGGTTTGCTGGCAGGATTTGTGAGTCCATGAGGGACCCACACTGGAGCAGTTTGTGAAGAACTGCGGCCCATGGGAAGGACCCACATTTGAGAAGTTAATGGAGGACTGTCTCCCTTGGGAGGGACCCCACGCCGGAGCAGGGGAAACAAGGATTCCTTTCAGTCCGTGGTGCAGACCATGGTGAGGAAGCTGTCCCCCTGCAGCCATGGAGGACTATGATGGGGACTCTACTAAGGATGGACTCTAGCAGGAAACCCCTTGCTGCAGTCAGGCTGGAAACAAGGGGAGTTCATTGCCACATTAAACACTATAACCTGGCCCAAAAGGATTAGGGGTGGAGATCATAATGGATATACCTTTAAATTGTTGCCAGACATTATTTGAGTTGTATATTACAGGAATTACTATAACAGTGTCATGGTTTAAGCCCAGCTGGAAATTAAACACCACACAGCCACTCGCTCAACCCCCCCTCTCTCCCATCCCATCTCAGTGGAATGGGGATAAGAATCAAAGTAAAACTTGTAAGTTGAGAAAAGAAGAGTTTAATAATTGAAAATAAAGTAAAATACAGTAATAATGGTAAATGATGATAATAATGATAATAAAAAGGGAAAAATCAAGTGATGCAAAATGCAATTACTTGTGGAGGCTGATAAGCCTGTGAGGCCCCTCCCCTGGAGAGAAGTCCCTTAAACGGGCTGCAATAGCTTATCTCAACCTGGAGCATACCCCCTTGGATAGAGTAGTCCTCTCGAACAACTTTTTAGTTATGGTGAATTCCCACAATCCTCTCTGGGACCATATGTAGATTCTTTGCAACCCATTGGCTTCTGCCCTCTGACACTACCCCGTTTTTCCCATATAAACCCCTGCATCTACTTGGGCCAGGAGGGAGCTCCGTCCCTGGCCTCCCCTTCGCAGGGCGCCGGGCAGTGAAGCCACCCCTTGCGGAACCACTATGCGGGGCTCCTGTGGCTCTCTCTCCCTGAGCCAGCTGGGGTTGCCTCGAAAGGCAGAGCTGAAATCACTCGCTGAATCACTGCTAAGAGCTGAGTGCCTGTGGCCTCAGGCCGTTTTCCTTGCCGAGGTTCCCCGGGCGGCCAGAGGATTGCTGGAGGCCCCTAGGGAGCTGTCTCTTGCGGGACCCCTCTGTAGGAGAGNGCCTACCCATGGGAAGTAGTAAATTAATTCCTTGTGTTGCTTGGCTTGTGCACACAGCTTTTGCTTTCCCTAATAAACTGTCTTTATCTCAGCTCACGAGTTTTCTAGCTTTTACCCTTCCAATTCTCTCCACAATCCCACTGGCACGGGATTGAGCAAATGGCTATGTGGGGCTTGGTTGCTGGTTGGGGTTAAACCGCAAGTCCTTTTTGGCAACCAACATGAGGATCAAAGGGTTCAAGATAACAGATTTGACTGGAATGTGCTAGGTCAAATTTATAGCTGTTAGTGCTGTTTATTATTTGGCAGGCTTCTGCGCTTGCCATGGGCTTGCTTGCCTGAATGTATATTAGTCTAGTGCTCACTAGTGGCTGGTTTTTGCTTCCGCTGCTTGCTGTAGTGCTGTGCTGCTCATCACCTCACTGTATCGTGCCTGGGAATGTTTAGATAACAGCAATGGTGATGTGCCTGGGATGGCAGATGGCCAGGGCACTTCTGCTGTACTGGACGGGCTGGAACTCCAGTGTGAACTCGAGTTGAAGGGACTGTGACCTATGGATGAGTCCACACAGGAGCAGATATCCACCTGCAGCCTGTGGAGGAGCCTCACATAGGAGCATGTGGATACCCAAAGGCAACTGTGATCCCATGAGAAGCCAGCACTGGAGCAGGCTCCTGGCAGGACCTGTGGAGAGAAGAGCCCATATTGGAGCAGGTTTGCTGGCAGGATTTGTGAGTCCATGAGGGACCCACACTGGAGCAGTTTGTGAAGAACTGCGGCCCATGGGAAGGACCCACATTTGAGAAGTTAATGGAGGACTGTCTCCCTTGGGAGGGACCCCACGCCGGAGCAGGGGAAACAAGGATTCCTTTCAGTCCGTGGTGCAGACCATGGTGAGGAAGCTGTCCCCCTGCAGCCATGGAGGACTATGATGGGGACTCTACTAAGGATGGACTCTAGCAGGAAACCCCTTGCTGCAGTCAGGCTGGAAACAAGGGGAGTTCATTGCCACATTAAACACTATAACCTGGCCCAAAAGGATTAGGGGTGGAGATCATAATGGATATACCTTTAAATTGTTGCCAGACATTATTTGAGTTGTATATTACAGGAATTACTATAACAGTGTCATGGTTTAAGCCCAGCTGGAAATTAAACACCACACAGCCACTCGCTCAACCCCCCCTCTCTCCCATCCCATCTCAGTGGAATGGGGATAAGAATCAAAGTAAAACTTGTAAGTTGAGAAAAGAAGAGTTTAATAATTGAAAATAAAGTAAAATACAGTAATAATGGTAAATGATGATAATAATGATAATAAAAAGGGAAAAATCAAGTGATGCAAAATGCAATTACTTGTGGAGGCTGATAAGCCTGTGAGGCCCCTCCCCTGGAGAGAAGTCCCTTAAACGGGCTGCAATAGCTTATCTCAACCTGGAGCATACCCCCTTGGATAGAGTAGTCCTCTCGAACAACTTTTTAGTTATGGTGAATTCCCACAATCCTCTCTGGGACCATATGTAGATTCTTTGCAACCCATTGGCTTCTGCCCTCTGACATCACCCCGTTTTTCCCCATATATACCCCTGCATCTACCCTTGGACTCTTGGGGAGCTCCATCCCTGGCCTCCCCTTCACAGGGCGCTGGACAATAAAGTCACCCCTTGTGGAACTGCTACACGGGGCTCCTGTCTCTCTCTCCCTGGATCAACCTGGGGTCACCTTGCAGGGCAAGAGCTGGACTCACTCACTGAATCACTACTAAGACCTGATAGTCTGCTGTGACAGGCATTTCCTTGCCGAGGTACCCTGGCAGCTGGGGACTGTCGGAGACTCCTGTACGGCTGTCTCTTGCGAGACGCACTCTCTGGGACAGTCACGACGTCCTGGGTCTGATCCACAGACCCCAGAACAGCTGCCATAATTACTCACCACCTGCTGACGGATGCCAGACCCCTCCCTTCCTGAACTCAGATTGGCTGCCCTTCTGGGTAACTCCTCACAGTTTACATACTGGGCATGACGTTCTAAGGTGTGGAATATCCCTTTGGTCAGTTTGGGTCACTTGTCCTGGCTGTGCTCCCTCCCAGTTTCTTTTGCAAACCTCCTCACTGGCAGAGCATGAGACAAGGAAAAAAGAAGTCCTTGACTTAGGAAAACACAACTTGGCGAAAAACTAAAACATTGGTGTGTTATTAACACCATTTTCATTCTGAATCCAAACCACAACACTGTAATGGCTACTAAGAAGAAATTAACTCTACTGCAGCTGAAACCAGGACAAACAGGAACCACATGAACCAATAGAGGAGAGAGGCCTTACAAGCAGCAGTGTCCTGACCTCCAGACTAAGGGAATGATATCTGTGTATTGTATCAAAGAATGGGAAGGAGTGGGGTGATTAATGAGGTTGTATTGGATAGTGTAAGACCTGCATATGATGTAAATACTGTGGAATAAGGAGTGGAATGTGCTGGCTTTGACTAGGGTAGAGTTAATTTTCTTCACAGGAGCTAGTATTGACTAGTATGTTTTGGATTTGTGCAGAAAACAATGTTGATGACATAAAAATGTTTTTGTTATTGCTGAGTAGTGTTTGCACAGCATCAAGGCCTTNCTGCAGCTGAAACCAGGACAAACAGGAACCACATGAACCAATAGAGGAGAGAGGCCTTACAAGCAGCAGTGTCCTGACCTCCAGACTAAGGGAATGATATCTGTGTATTGTATCAAAGAATGGGAAGGAGTGGGGTGATTAATGAGGTTGTATTGGATAGTGTAAGACCTGCATATGATGTAAATACTGTGGAATAAGGAGTGGAATGTGCTGGCTTTGACTAGGGTAGAGTTAATTTTCTTCACAGGAGCTAGTATTGACTAGTATGTTTTGGATTTGTGCAGAAAACAATGTTGATGACATAAAAATGTTTTTGTTATTGCTGAGTAGTGTTTGCACAGCATCAAGGCCTTTTTTGCTTGTCTGCTTCTGACTGTCTCCCCAATCCTGCTGGCAGGGGAGTGATCAAGTGGCTGCCTGGAGCTTGGTTGCTGGCTGGGGTCTAACCTCAACACTTACTCAAATTTCTGCTCTTATTCACAAATACCGGCGTGAAGTTAAGTGTCCCTGAAATAATTTTGTAACTTGCTACAAGTTTGAAGAAATGAAACATCAAATTCCTGTCTCAGAGCTGTACAGCAACCAGCTGTAACATTAGTGATCCAAGAGGATCCTCAAGACTGCTTTTAGTATCCAGAAAGCAATTCTTCTCCCCTCCTTTACAAGGAAGAGGGTAAATACCAGGTTACCGACCACCATAATTTTCATCATTTTAAAAGGTTAGATTTTAAAAAGTACCTCACAAAGAAAAGAAATAAATTAAACATTTTTTAAAAAAGAGAATTCTTTCACTCCAGGTTAACTGCAAGCACTTTTTCTCCCCTGAATGACAAAGCATATGTGGTTTTAAATCTGTGATTGTTTCTGTTCCTTGAAAAGCTGGCATTTCCATTATTTCGAGCAAATATATAAGCAAACTGAGGAACAAATCTTGAAGAGATTTAATTCAAAACCGAAGAGCAGTTCAGAATCTTATCTATCAGTTGGATAAGACAAAACACAGGACTGTACAAAGATCTCATATGCTTAGCTCAATGGTATGCAACTATGAACAAGTATTAAAAAGCTGAAAGAAAAGTCATCAGAACTGGTCTAAAAATATCAGATTTAGGGGAACGTGTGAAGTAATAATCTGAGGTTCAGAACTGCCAGCTTGAAGACCTGTTTAATTGATCAATTTGAAACATAAATGAAGAACTACCACACATGATCTACACATCTCTCCCATTAAATGAACCTAAAACCACAGAACATTTAAGAAGCAACATCTGTCTCTGCACCTCCATAACTCCACATCTCCCCAGCAACCCCGACTCTAATCCACTGCATGTTTACCATAATTGTTGTGCTTTGAGATAATTCTTCTGTACAAACTGTTGATGCAGCCAGGGAAGGCAGTCTGGATGAAGAAGGTAATGTTGATGTCTCCATGCCACTGTCCTCATTTAGAGCAGAAAGACCAACCATATGGTGTCCATTCAGTTCACTGGTTTTACTCTGAGCACAGGTCTGCAAAGAGCTGAGCAAAGCGCCATTGCGGAGACAGGTAGTGCTGTGGAAAGTGCTCATAAGCTTTGATGATTTTTGATCACTCTCATCGGAGTCAAGTTTAGGAAAGGACAGGGATTTGATGTTGCTCACTGAAGTGATAGGGGACAGGGGCACCTTGGAAGACAAGGACATCTTTTCACAGTTTCCCAACTGTGGTAAAGTGATAAAGCCATTTGGTTTGTGAAGGGGTTTGAAGTCCAACGTAGCCCTTTCTATGGATGTCAGAACTTTCTCATCTTGCAACACAGACTCTCCTTTGGGCAAAGTATTATCTAATAGCTGGGCAACAATTGGCCCAGTAGTACCAACATGAATTTCAAGGATATTTTTTAATTCCTCCTTATCATCGATAGTTTTTAATTCCAGTTTGTCAAATGGGTCTTCTTCACATTCAAAATCAGCTGGGTTGAAGTCTGCTTTTGGATGAGGTGGACTGAGAACCTTTTGCTTCACAGCACTGCTGCTGGCTGGTGTGGGAGTAAGAATATTATTATGCTGCAAGCTAGCGAGGATGGGGTTAATAGGAGGAGGCATCACTTCAGGGCAAGGTCCCTCCGAGAACCCCATTTTGGTGATGTCCTCTGAAGCTGCTTTTGAGTTTGCTAGTGTTACTTCTGCCTTGTGTTCAGCTTCTCTCTGGGCAGCTTCAATTTTTTTGATATCTTCAGCCCACTCGATTGTTTTCTTTTCCAGTGAGAAGTCATACTGGCCAGGGGTGGAGGGGAAAGGAAAGGAGAAAAAAGATAAATTATATAAGGAACATAGCCACTACTTCTAATAGCAACATAAGTAACAGAATAAGTGCTACATGGATTACCATGAACAGGCATCAATTTTTCCCAGCACCTCTTGTTTCCCAGCATATATTGTCTGCAGGTTTACAGACTGTAAAAGACCCCAGAAATAGTTCATTTTGTCTTTAGCTTTAAAACCTGTCTATAGTCTAGATTAAAGTATCATATTTTGCCTCCTTCCTACACTAAGTTTTGCTATAGAGCTACTGATCATCTATTGGAGGTTAAGGTTTCTTCGTTTTTTTTCCTTTCTCTCCGCGAATTTTCTCCCAACTATCGCCTAAGAGGTAATAACGACCAGTACTTAAGAGACAAAAGAAGTGGCTAAGGTGAGGGAAGGAGTGCAGCTGGCTGCAGCCTCTTAGCCGAGGGGCTTTCTTTTGGAAGGGCAGAGATACCGCGAGATTTTGGCTGGAGGGTGGGGGCTGGGCTCGGCTCCTCTCTCTCTCTTGCTCTCAGGATTCGAGGGGAATGGTCGAGTTGCTGCTATCGCGGGAAGAATTCGCTGCCACCGTGGAGTCCAGCCCAGCACTGCTTCTTCTTTACCGTGGGTGAGCCTCTGCCCGTAAGAGCAGCCAGTGAACTGGGACCTTATTAACACCCGATCTGACTGGAAAGGACCCTCACCATCTACTTGGGTACCTCAGGGGAAAAACCCAGGACCCGAATCCCCACCCCCTTCCCAGAGGGGCGCATCTCCCCAGCTGTGTGCAGCAGATGCTGTGGAAAAGCCCAGCTGTCACCGCCCAGCCCCGCTGTTTTCTGTCACTGCCTCGGGCTTTTTTCCTACACTCTAACCCAACACCCCGTGTCTGCCCAACTCCCCCAGCTCCTGCTAAGGCTGCGGAGTTTTCTGTTACATTTTGTTTGCCACCCCAGGGTGTGCCTGCCTCTGCCATTCCAGCCGCCACTCTGAGGTTCCTGCTACAGCCCATTTCGCTATCTGGAGGGGCGCCGGGACTGACTGCCCCTGTGGGTTTGTAAAGGTGAAGCAAGGGGGTTAGACGTCAAGGAATGATTTACTAGGGGCTGCTTGCTAAACAACATATGCTGTTTGCTAAACATTTATTATGCTTGTCAAAAGCAGGATGGGAGGATGTAGGACTACTGTAAAAAAGGAAGCCACCAAGGCCTGGTTCTTGCTCCTTGGACCCCAAACCAGCTGAAAGTGGCCTTAAAGTTTGGACTTGGGCCAGGAATCTGGGCAGAATGCGCAAGAAAGCAGGGTGAAAAGTTCAACCCGAAGAAGACTCCTTACTTCATCTGAAGAAGACTCTTACTTCATCCCAGAGACCCCTGCCCACGACCACCAGGAGGCACTGCACACACGCAAATTACTTAGGAGCTCATTATAATACGAAGCAGGGATAGGTCATGAATATGTATACACGTATTGGGAAACCTAATGCATATGTAACTTGTAACCCGATATATACCAAGCCGAGCACTGCTGTCTACACGTCTTTGGAGGAGGAATCCCCCGTGTGCTTTCAGCACTGAATAAACATACCTACTTTACAACCTCATAGGTTGTGGAGTCTGCTTTCACTGAATCAAAGGAAGCCCCTTTTCTATCTCTCCCACCAGCGTGCCCGCCATTATCCATGTGCACAGAGGTGGCTGAACTCATGCCACAGCGCCCCCTGCAGCTGCAGGGGAAGCATCGCACCTGCCCTGCCTGGCCGGGAGCCAACAGTGCCCCTGCCAGCTGTGACCATAACTACACTGTTGGGGTTTTAGAAGTTCCCTGTTCTTTCTTTCTTTATTCCCTCCTAAAGGAATTTTTCCCCATGCTTTGTTGCTAAAGAACAAATTCCTAAGTACTTAGGAGAGATAAAAAGACCTGGCTACAGGAAGAGGGTCTGGCTAGCTGCCCTCTTTTTTGCCTAGAGTTTTCTCATTGGGTAGAGATGCTGCAAAATTGAAACTGGCAAGGGAAAGCTGAGTGCAGCCGGGCTCTGGTTCTCTGGCATCGAGAAGAGAGAGAGGCCGCCCTGCCCACCGCTCCTCTGCTTCTGCTGCCGGTGCTGCTACTTCTGCTGCTGCTGTAGCTGCTTCTGCTAGTGCTGCTTCTGCTGTTGCCGCTGCAAGCTTTTTGCTACACTGTAGCCCTGGCACCATCTGCCTGCCAAGACATCCTGAAGTCCTGCTGCAGCTCCAGAGTTTGATACATCTCATC
>VZRF01014981.1:0-27632 GCA_013396875.1 Vireo altiloquus
AAAGAATGGAGGTTTTCCTTGTCTCTCTTTTTGATACTGATGTATCTATAGAAAGACTTTTTGTTTTCCTTAACAGAAGTGGCAAGACTGAGTTCAAATCTTGCCTTTGTCTCTCTGATTTTCTTTCTACATGACCTAACTAAATTCCTGAACTCTTCCTGAGTAGCCAGACCTTTTTTCCATAATCAGTAGGCTCTCTTTTTCATCCTAATTCCCATCAAGATCTCCCTGTTCAGCCAGGCTGGCTGTCTACCCTGCCAACTTGCCTTTTGGTAGACTGGGACAGTCTGCTCCTGTGCATACAAGACTTTCTTCTTGAAGTATGTCCATCCCTCCTGGACCCCTTTGTTTTCAAGGGCTGTTTGCCATGGTACCCTCTGAACCAGTCTTTTGAGGAGGCTGAAATCTGCCTGTTCAAGGGAAGGGAAGGGAGAAAATAAACAGCTGAAGACAGCAACAGAAGAAAAAATTCATCTGGGTGCCCTGTTCATTTTCTTTGATTCTTTGTGTTATTCATGGACTCTTTAGTACACTGAAGATGGTGGACCAGCACATAGTGGTTATACATATTTATCAATATCTGTGTCGTTGTCTTTGCCAGTTAAAAATGACATTATCTTGAACAATGTGCTCCCACGAGGCTCCTGTGCTCCCCCTTGGCTACTTAGGGGCATAATCTTGAGGGTATCAAAGATGTTTCCATGGAAGCAGTTAAAATGGGATCCCTCCACAGAAGTTGGGGGGTAAACCAAAGTCACTGGGGTGGGCAGTGGCAGAGGGAAGTGAATTAAGTTGCCAATTCCCTGCCAGCAGCTTGGTGAGGGAGAATTCCCTTCGGAGAGCAACCAGTCCAGGGTTTGTAACACACAGGAATGATCTCTGAGTTGGAAAATCCTAAGGCGCAAATGTTTGAGGGCTGACAGGTGACTAGGCAGAGGTGTAATTATTAATTTCCCTGCTTTTCTGCCGTCCCCCTAGCAGATAGCACCTTCTATTGGCACAAAAACCAGTGTGTATTTTCCTGCTATTCGATTAAACCAAGGAGGCAGACTACTGTGTGTGAGAGGGAAAAAAGAAAAAAAAAAGAAAAAAACAACACACAAACCAAACAAATAAACAAACAGAAAAATCGAAAACATTCCTCACTTCATCAGGGAGAAGCAAACACATCCCTGGAAGTGTGCCAGGAGCTGAGTGTGACGGCACAGCCATGTCCTCCAGCATCAGGAAAGCAGCCAGTGTCCGAGGCAGGGATTTTCCACAGGGAATAGAAACACCCAGCTAAGGGGTCCAGGTCAGGGCTGCACAAAGGAAGATGACAAGCCAGAGGAGAGGAACTCTGTCTGGTTTCTCAAGCTGTATAGTACAAGCCACAGGATTGTGGCCCACTTGGTAAATGTGCGAGTGTGATACTGGGTGTGGACCAGCACCAATGTTTTACTTAGCTTGTGAGGGATTTCCCTGACTTCTAGAAATAGCCATGGCCCTTTATTGCAAAACAATAAAACACAGCTCAGCGTGTGCTGAGACCACAGGTTGAGTCAGTCGGATGCCAGCGAGGAAACTCACCCTGAAATGAAATGCAGCCATCCATGTTTCACCGAGGGGCTAAACTGCTCTCAGACCAGACCAAAAGCCTTGAGAGGAATCTCAAACAAAAAAAAAAAAAAGAGAACAAAGAAAGACACCCGAAGGAAGCACTGAAAATTCAACTACTTCCAAAACAAGGCAAGCATTTTTAATTGAAAAAAAAAAGAAAAAAATAGACACAATAAAATACTTTTGATATTTAGAAACATTGATTTGGAACAGAACATTTTGTTTTCCACTATTGAGTCAAAATATATCGTTTCTCAGATTAACATGCCAAAAAAGGAAAAAAAGCTCTTCAAATCCTTAAATCAGCATTTCTACTACAAGTAAAAGTGATCTTTGTCTTTCAGCATGATTTTGCCAACAATACAAATTGGATCATTAATGAGTCTTATGTAAAGGATTCTGTACAGGCGATGCCTTAAATGGCTACCTAGAAACAGAGACTAGACAGGAATAAAGGAGGGATTGATTTGAAAGGCCTTCAAAGGTTACACCCTGGGGGTCCAGAGGCTCCCCTGCCTCAGTGGATCCCAAGGTGGATGACAGGTCATGAGTTCTTCACACTTTTATAGGTTTGGTCCATTTGCATATCAGCATAAATTTGCCAATTAAAACTTTAGCTAATGATGGAATTTCCCCAACTTATTTCCCCCCTCTCCCCAAGATGAAGGTTTGCAGTTGTTGGGCCCAGGAGGGTCTGGGTGTCCTTGGAGAGCGAGCTGGAGAGGCTTTGTTATGTCAGTGTGAGCATGAGAGAACAGCACTGAACGAGCTCCAGGGAATGCAGAGTTACACTGGGCACTGCAGGGCTGGGAAAATATAAAAGTTAAAACCTAAGGCATCACAGGTTTGCAAAAGTCTGAAGCCAAGTTACAGTGTTCTGCCTTACCTAGATTGTGATGATCGTTCAGAAAAAAGATGTTCCTAGAATATCCATTTTCTTCAAGTCCTGTTGTCTCCACCTCATTTTTTAAATTAAAGGTTTTGCTATACTGGGCTCCTCAAAGTGCTGATTTGCAAGTGTTAGTGGGCAAACCAGCATTTCTTTTCATGAATGAAAGTTAGGGCAAATACAGCTAATTTGGAGGCATCAGTGTGAAATATTCCATATTTATCCATCCAACCTACAAAATGAAAATTTCTGTCATTCTGAAAACCACTTGTCTCCTCCCTCTTTCAAAGCTGTGAGATAAAGAAGGCAGGAGATTATTCATCTTCACATTATGCTCAAAAAGTATTTGAACCAGGTGTGTTTGCTAGAATAAATGTATTAAAAATACCCCCTTCATCAGCAGAGTATTATGCTTTTTACTAGAGAGGCTGGAAGTCCCAGGCACTGTAGCCACAATATCATGTATCTAAAGCACTAGACATTAATGTGATAGATATTTGTTACTTGTAGGTATTTCTAATGAATAGAAATAGGGAGCAATGAATATTTTATTTAGAGCAGTACCTGACCTGCACCTGTCTAGCATCCTAATAAACTTAAACAGTATTTCACTTGCCCACTACATTAGGAATTTAGTACAGATTTTATTCTTCCAGAGTGTATGTCCATTTCCTCTAATTTTTACATCCCAGTATATGCAACAAAATATACATCTAAAAAGAAAGGAAAAATGAACTGAACTAAGCTTAATCAAACTGATGGTTTTGAAATTTAACTAGGACCTACTGAATTAACTAAATCTATGCTGCCTTGGTTTTCCACGACAGTGCTTTGCAAGATGAAATATTACCTGTGCACACAACCACTGTCCTTCAGGGCTGATCACATGAAAATAGATGTGGAATTACCTGAATTTTAGATGTGTGGGAGAGATATTGGGGGGGGGGGGGTTTTTTTCTGTACAAGTTGATGTGCAATTTTCTGGGAATATTGGATGGTTGATGATCAAATATAGTGATGATGAAAAAAAGACATATTATTGGACCTTGCTATTTTAGCTCAATACTCCTTTTCACTGAGCATAGCATGGTTTAATAATTGGCTTTTCACACAGCTTTTATTTCAGCTACAACATGAAGACAAAATAAAAAATTAAAAGGAACAATTATAATTAAGGTCAGAACATCAGGAAAGCACAAGAGACAGGAGAGACTGGGAAACTTTGGAAAATGTTGATCAATTTCCTTTCATGCAGGCCTTCACCTTCTTGAAGAATTTCTTGAAGAATGATCCTGCTGGAAGTAATAGGCCCTGGATGTGGAGTTTGTGTTTAATCTCCACTCATCAGAATGTCGAATTAACCACAATGAGTGCCTGGACCTGGTTGAGGAGAGTGTTGCCAGATGTCCACTCGGGTTATCTAATTGTCCCTGGGCTGGGGTTCTGCAGAGTGGGTTTGGGGGAGCCAATCTTCCTGCTGTGACAAACTAAACCCTCATCCTGCATAAGCTATATCATGTCTGGCATGGCTGTGGGGAGCTCAGAGCAGCTGCTGCCCTGAGGAATGGGGACAGTTCTAGCAGGGGATTGCTAGAAATTAACATTGCTCTGCAACCAGAGGAGCCAAATCAGCTCCAGATCAGGGCAAACACTGCAAAAACATTTGCATGACTTGTGCTGATTAAATCTGACAAGTCTATCTGCATTACTGCAGTTTAATCTGTGACAGTGTTTGCATTTCAAAGGGAAAGATGGGCTGAAAGAAGAAGGAAGGAACTGATTCAGCACAGCACTCAAGCAGCTGCAATTACACTGATCACAAACACTGGGTTAAGCTTGTACCAAGTATTTTGCTGATGGGAGTAGAAGACTCACAAATATCCTTTTATCGTAGAGAAGAGGTTTCCACTTGCATCTCCTGGACCAGACGAGTAAGGAAAATTGTGTGCTGATGTGGTCTCATGTACTGAAGCACAGACCTTCAGCTGGCAACCATTGCCATATGGCAATTGCACCCACAATCTGAATAAAGAGCAGTTTATAACCGCTGAAAACCTACCCACAACTTCAACAAAGTATTTTGCTGTCAAAATTTCCACTGTGAGGATCATACAAAAGCAAAAAGGTGAAAGGTGGCAGAAGAGAAAGATCCAAGCAGATGATGTACACGTGGCAAGACACCAAAACCCACGTTTCCATCTGCATCTGAGCAACGTGCGGAAAGATTCCTGCACTGAAAACACTTTACAGGCATTGCAGTGAAAAGTGAGACACAAAAGCCAGTGATTTTGGTAGACAGTAAGGTAATAAATTTGGGAACTGCCTCTAAAAGACAGAGCTTGGAAGGACACCTGGCTCTATGGAGCTCTGTGAGCTTGACTTCCATCTTTTGTTTCTCCACTTATGGTGGGAAACACCTTCTTTCCTTTCCTTTTCATGAATTTTTGACATGAAGAATTTTCCACGTGACACTTGATGTCTTGACTAGTGTAGGTAAATAAAACTTCAGCTTATGATCACTAAAATCCATGGAGTCATTTTCTGGTCACTAATATTTTGGCAGTTCCTTTTAGCTTGTAAATGCCTTTCTTAGACAAATCAGCACAACAGCTTCACAAGCTGGGGGAACTCTTCTTAAATCCCACCTCACAAATTAACAGTCATTGTAATTGCCACTAAAATCATGAACACTGGACTACCTGCGAATAAAGGCCACAGAACTGCACCCCTGCCAGCTTCCCTGCAGCCTGTGGTGCTAAGAAAACAAAGAAGGCAGAGGCAAAACCACTAAGGAGTCACATAACAACTTCCATTATTGAGTTTTAATTATTTCACTGAGTTTTACAGCTGATCCTGCCATCAGTGGGAGATAGCTGTAGTGACTTCCATCTTTTCAAGACAAAACAGCTTATTTGTAAGTATAGTGGGTATTTAGCCACTTTCATTTCAGTGAAGACAACTGGGGGTGGGACCACTATTAAAGCAATTTATTGAATAAACACTATGAAATGTGATCAGATGCCTAAAATAAGTAATCATGTTTTCTTTTATTAATAAGTAATTGACTACTAAAATATATAATTGAATTGAAATATTTGAAAAAAATAGATAAAACAGACACCCAAACCTTTTTTTTAAAAAAAACAACAAATAAAAGGTAAACGGGAGAGTTTGAATAGCAGAATCGGCATCAGCGGCATGATGAGGAATTGAAGAATTGGTCCATCATCTGTAGGAATGCACAAATTAGGGTTCCCATCTTTGCAATCGTCAACATGCATTATCCACCAAGAGAGATCTCACAGTCAGGTTGAGACTCTGGCTTCAGTTAGATTGACTCACCAGGCACCAAATCCCTGGTGGTGCTTGCTGAACTAAATGGCTTTCCACAAATTTATGTGATGAAAGAACAACACATTTGTGGCCAAAATCCACGTGGTCCATTGAGGGCCTGAGTTATAATTAGTTCAAAAGGACAAGAGAGCCTCAGAGTGCCTGGGCCATTTTGTCATGTTCAGGTCTGCAATTCCTTCACTACCTTTGACAGTACTAAGAAGACACTGCTGGCCTCCTTCTCCTAAAAGCTGGATTGTGAACACAGACATGGGAATATTATGAGCATTTCATTGTACTCTTAATAAATGGAGCCTGTCTAGATAGGTACAGGAAAAATTAGTACCTGAACTCATTTCAGAGAGTCCAACATTTCATATTTCGTACATCTGAAGTTTCAGAAGTTTCATCTCCTTTAAAAATAAAAACCTTCTAGATTTTGGTCTGTTAACAAGACATATCCCATACAAAAGACAATATGTATGTGTCTCACCAAGGATTGTAACCTGCTTAATTTTATTTATAGAGATTGAGGATTAAGGACCAAAAAACTGGCTGTCTTAATTTGCAGGGAATCAAAACTTGTCCACTCTTCCGGCAAGCTAGGAAATGCTGACACGGTAGAGAGAGGACTAGAATTGCATCCTGACAGCCAGGCACCACCAAACCTTTCCTTGTGCCGTGGCACATTTCACAGCCATTTGAAGGCAGTTATCCCTTACCTCCACGACATCTTCATCACCTCAGTTTCAAAGCAGCAGAAGCAAAGCCAAACATCTATTTCAGTGCTGATTTCTCTCTGTGAAGCACCTGTCACCCCACTGCACTGCAATTTGTCTCCAGCTGGCATTGCAGAGCAGCAACAGGAGCACATACATGCATCAGTCCTCTGTTGAACAGGGCTTGAGCCAGGAGCAAACTCTTGTACATGGGAATTTTTCTATCCAGCTCCTCTTGCCAGCACCAAGACAGCCCTGCTTCAATTTGTTACAATATATTTGGCTGCTTTCATTCCCCTGGTGCCTCCAGTAGAGACAGAAATAGGAAATAACTGATTAGAAAGCACCACAGAGAAGAGCCCTTCTTTACGCTGGGATACAATAATCTACAGCATCATTGCTTCTGTTGGAGAAGTTCTGAGGCATTCATTTGGCCCACACACCTCCAGTAGCTGATCGCTCCCTTTACACAAACTACTGGCCTGAAACAAAGTGTGCCACTGACCTCAGTGCTATAACATTACTTGAGTGGAAAGAAAAAGGTCAAAGCTACAGGGGGATAGAGAAAAGAAAGTGACAACGGGTGAAAGAACAAGGGATAACAGGTTAGTGAAGGTGTTGTCCCATAAATGCTAAAGGCCTCTAGCACTGCAAACCACCACAAGTGGGCTGCCTCAGTGTCCTGAGCGGTGTTTCTTGCCTTGAGGTAAAGTCTGACATCTGTGGGCCAAGCTGAAAAAAAAACAAGTCATGTCTTTCACGGTGCATGGCCCTCTGTCAGTAAAAAGCAGAGCCACCGAATTGTTGTGCTGGGGTGGCTGGTGCCACGAATTCCAGCCTGCTGAGGTCACCTGTTGGTGCTGTGGCAAGCAGGTGCCACCTGCACCGAGGTGAGCCTGTCACACAAAAATCCCACCGCCTGGTCCTGGTACGCTCACACCAGCTGATTCACCGATCAAAACTGTCTCTAGGACCAAAGTAATGAGAGCTCAAAGCAGCCACATACAGAGGGGAGAAAAAAAAAAAAAAAAAAAAAAAAAAAAAAAAAAAAGAAAACTATTGCAAGGTGAGAGATGAGAGGAGAAAGAAATAAAGTAGTCCCCACATTTCTGTTTCAACTTTTGTGCTCACAAAATGATGTGAGCTTTAGTGATGTCATATAGAAACAGAAGGGAAACAGAAAGTTTTGCACCTTTTTAAAAACTGGTGGTCACAAGGAGGAGTTTGCCCCAGTAAGATAGTCTGAAGTATTCGCCCACTGTGTGCAGTAAATTTCAGAGAATACTAGACATGAAGTTTAAAGAGTAAAACGTGTGTATCAGGGGCCTGTAGTCACTGTTGAACACAGAGGGACTCTCCAGTCCTGTCTCTGTGTCCCTGACATCTGTCTGAGAGAAAATTCAAGCTGTTTTGGAGGAGATTCTCCGTTAAAATAGCATTTCCAGGTGTGTGGGAATCAAGAGAGGGTCTGTTACCTTGCCTGACATTGTTATGCAATTAACTGTGCTAAATCATCACAGTTCGAAAGGCCTCCTTCTGGAAACAAACTCTATTTCCCTCATGAGTACATAAATCTCCCTTTATTTATTTATTTGTCCCAGATGTTTCTTTTGGGAGGCTTCCCCGCTCTTATATTTTGTTATTCTCCAGGAAAACCTGAATCCGAGAGCCTCAACCTACCGAGGGAGCCAAGGAGATGAAGGTCATGCAGTCACACCCAGGCACACCAGAAAGAACTGGTTTTTGCTGCAGCAGAGCTCTCCTGGCTCCTTCCCCATCCTTTCAGACTTGGGGGCCACAGAATTATCACCCCTCATCCATCCCTGCTGCCCTTCCTCTGCCTCTCCTCCTCCAACCCCTGCACTCCTCACTCAGGCAGGCAGCACCCGATGCCTGAGTTTCAGTCCTGTTTCTCCAGCTCTTTGTTAACCTTTGTGTTTCCCTTGGAGGGAAAAAAAAAAAAAAATTCCTCTGTGAAACCTCTAGGAAATGCTTGGCACTGGCTGTGTCCCTCGCACTCACTTGTGTGAGACTTGTGACGCTGCTACGACTTTTTTTTTTGCAAGCTGGAAGCAAACGCTTATCACTGTTCCCAGGGGGGGAAAAAAAATATCCTTAGTAGCTTTGGGAGGCTTTAAGAAATAAGTTTCCAGAAAGCACAACTGATCAACAGTGATGTAAAGCTGGAAACAGCAGCCCAGGCTGTCTCTGGGCCTACTTCGGGCCTGCAAAGGGCTCTGGAGTACCCTCTGTGTAGCAGGTGGCTGCCTGCAGTGATTTCTTGGCTTTTTCAATGTACTTTTTAGAAGTATTTGTATATACAACCTCCTCAGACCCCATCCTGAGATGGGAAGGGATTAGTCTTTTCCTCCTTTGCCATCCCACAGGGCTCAATCTTATCTATCCTTCTTTCCACAGGTGGTGTCTGCCAGGCCATGTCTTCCCTATCCTACCTTCCGCCCCTGAAAGGAAATAAAAATGTACAACCCTTTTATTTTTGCCTCACTGCAGGAAAATGGCTCTGCAAGTACCTGAAAGCCTCTCCACCCTAGTGTGAAAGAGCTCTCAGGGAAATGCAGAAAGCTGCTGGATGGAGCCATTACCCGAGGAACACAGCGAGTAGGAATCAATAGGTCTGGGCCTCAGTTGTGATGGCACACAATTTGCCTTAAGGGAACCAGAGAAATTCCTCCTCCCTGTCCAGGTTTTTTGGATGGGTTTTGGTTCTTGGGGATGGGTTTTTTTTGTTTGTTTTCTGGTTTTGGGGGTGGGATTTTTTTGGTGTGTGTTTTTTGGTTGAGATTTTGGGGGAATTTTGGTGTGTTGAGGTTTTTTAGGGTTTTTTGTTTGTTTGGGTTTTTTGGGTTATTTTTCGGTCTGTTTTTTTTTTATTATTTTTTTGGGGTGGTCTGTTTGTTTGTTGGGTTTTTTGGTTTGCTTTTGTTTTATTGTTTTTTAATTATTTTGGGGGGGTTTTGTTTGTTTTTCTTGAGGTATTTTTGAGTTTTTAAATTATTTTTTGGTGGGGTTTCGGGATTTTGTTTTGTGTTCTTTTTATTTTTGTTTGTTTATGTTTGGGGTTGTTTGTTTGTTTATTTAGGGGTTTTGTTTTGATTTTTTGGTTGGTTGGGTGGTTTTGGTTATTTTTTTTTCCTTTGTGTTTTGATTTTTAATTTTTTTTTTTTCACTCCAGGACTAACTCTCCATTTCAGGGTGACTTGCTGACAGCAGAGTGGTGCACCTGCCCACTGTTGTGAAACCCAGGCTGTGCAAGCATGGTGTGATGGCAGCAACTGGAACAGCACAGGCCCCCGGGGGCAGTTTCAAAGCAGGAACTTCTTGCAGCAAATGTAGGGACACGACCAAATTGCTGCCTTTTTTTTTTATCTTGTTTGTCACTCTCTGGAAATTCATTCTCCGAGGACAAAGCTCACTACCAACAGTGCGGGAGGGTATGGGGAGTAGAATGCAAGTGAGGATTCTAAGTCTGGTCCAAAACTGGCAGAAGTCTCCCTGTAACACAGGGAAACATATTGCTGAGTCTATAATATGCAGCACTGCATTTATTTCTGAAGTTAACACAAACCTTTTGCCAGAAGCTGAAAAATTCACATCTCCTGAACATTTGGGGAAGGATCTGCAGAGCTAAAACTTGGGGCAAATGCACATAAAACTCGATAGCTTACTGTTTATTACTTTTGGTCAGCATTCAAAGAGACAATAACAAATAGTTTTCAAAACAAAACAATGAACACTTGTAAAAAATATATATATTATAAACACAGTAAATAAATATTTAGAATACTGCAAGCAATTCCAGGACACAAAGAAGTAGTAAAGCACTGGGGTTTGCTGGAGTCCCTCATCACAGTGCTCCGATCCGTTGCTCTGAACTTTAAATAAGCCTGAAAATAATCATCTTCATGTTCTGCCAGATGCAAATAAACTGTCCTCTGATTTCTGGTCAGCACCCAGAACACTAAGACTCAGATTCTTTTCTTTCTCCCCCCTTTTTTTTTTTTAAATTTTTATTTTATTTTTATTAAATGGGAGTGATGAAAAGAAGGACAGTCATTGGTGAGAGCAGCTTGATGCTCAGCTGTAATTTACTCATTCATCTCTTTGCCCTCCATCCCAGCTCTGAAGGATGAGGCTTGGCAGGTTACCTCCATTTAATAACATCCCTGCCACCTTCCACCTGCCAGGAACCACTTCCCTTTTCTACCAGGCGTTGCTCAAAGCCATTTGGACAAGTTCCTGGAGAAAATAAAAACACATGGGGAACCAAAGTGGGTCATGAAGCTCCTGAGCTGCAAACAGGCAGTGGATGGGAGGCATTTCAGAGTACTACCAAGTATATTCTCCCCTCTGAATCCATCACTGGCCATTTTCAGATGCAGAATATCAGGTGGAAGGATCTTTTTTCCAGTGCAATCAACTTATCCAACACTGACTGGGAGAGCTGCTCAACCTTCAGCCTTACAGACCATCTGTGCCTCTTCCCTACCAGTTCCTCTGCTGGCTCAGTGTATGGGTTTTGCAAGGCCTGGTTTTAGGTAGCAGGGGAGCCACAAAGATGGCTTGAAGCTTCCACCATGTCCAGCACAGCCAATCCCTGACGATGCCTTAAACGGCTACCTAGAAACAGAGGCTAGGCATAAGGGAATAAAGGAGGGATTTATTTGAAAGGCCTTCAAAGGTTACACCCTGGGGGTCCAGAGGCTTCCCTGCCTCAGTGGATCCCAAGGTGGATGACAGGTCACAAGTTCTTCACTCTTTTATAGGTTTGGTCCATTTGCATATCAGCATAAATTTGTAAATTAAAACTTTAGCTAATGATGTAGTTTCCCCAAGCTTGCCCCCAAGATGAAGGTTTACACTTTTGGGCCTAGGACAGTCTGGGTGTCCTTGGAGACCTGGAGAGGCTTTGTTATGTCTGTGTGAGCATGAGAGAACAGCACTTAACGAGCTCCAGGGAACTTCAGAGTTACACTGGGCAGTACAGGATTGGAGAAATATAAAAGTTAAAACCTAAGGCATCATTGATGGCTCTGAAGATGGACATGCTGCAGGCCAAAACTGGGCCAATGAGAGAGGCTGGTAACGCCTCTGTGATGACACATTTAAGAAGAAAATCAAAACAAAGTTACAGATTTTTTCTGTTAGCCAGAGAAGAGGAGGTGAGAACATGTGAGGGAAACAACATGGAGACACCAAGGCCAGCGGAGAAGGAGGGGCAGGAGGTGCTCCATGTGCTGGAGCTGAGATTCCTCTGCAGGCTGTGGTGAGGACCATGGTGAAGAAGATGTGCCCCTGCAGCCCCTGGGGATCCACAGGAATGCAGAGATCCCCCCACAGCCCATGGGGAGATGCCCACGCTGGAGCAGGTGGATGCCTGGAAGAGGCTGTGATCCAGTGGAGACCTGGTGGAGAGAGGGGGCCCTGCTCCCAGGCTGGAGCAGCCTGTCCTTGGAGGACTGCACGTCATGGAAGAGTGATGCACACCACAGCAATTTTGGGAGGGCTGTGTGCCCCAAGGAGGGGCTCACACCACAGCAGGTTTGGCAGGACTGCTGCTCATCAGAGTGGAGTCACGCTGGAGAAGTTCATGGAGAGCTGTCTCCTGTGGGAGGGACCCCATGGCCTCACAGGGGAAGGACTCCTCTCCCAGAGCAGTGGAAGGAAATTTCAAGTGATAACTGACCAAACCCCCAGGCCCTGTCTCCCTTCATTATCAGTGGGAAGGAGAGAGGGGCTGGGGGGGAAAAGATATTTTAAGGGCTAATTTTACTTGTCATTATCCTCCTCTGATTCTGTTAGTAATAAATTCACTTTGTAACTTTGAGCCTGTTTTGCCCTTGAAGTGTTTTCTCCCGATCCTTATCTCAACTCATGAAGCCCTTTGTTAATTTTTGTCTCTCTCCTCTGCCCAGCTGTGGCAGGGGAGGGTGAGTGAGTGACTCTCTTGGGTACCTGGCATTGGGCCAATATCAAACCACGACACTCAGCTATTTGGAGGGAAGGATGAATACAGGTTTTTGGTAACTGGGCTCACATTGCATCCCTTTCACGTCGCCAGGTCTCATTGCTGAATTTTTCTTTCTACTGATGTTGCTCCATTCTTTCCACAGAAATCAATATGAATTCCCCAAGGTACTGCTCTTCTTTTTGCGTCTTCTAGAGGCTGAAGATGACAGCTGCTGGTCAAGGAGTGTGGGTGAAACCTGGTAAAATGTTAAATTAATGTCTATACTTCCTGCTGCAAGAAAAGCCAACATGAGTCTCAAGCCAGTGAGAAAGCCATGATCTGCTTAACATTTTGGGAATGTTCTAACAACTGACCTCAAAGCATTTGTGTCTGAGCAAGTGGAGTGTGTCCTGTCACTTCAAACAGACCTGCCATCAGCCCCAGAGCATTCAGTCCAGGTGAATTTGTCCACCTTGGCCCAAAGATTTTCAGGAAGGCACCTGCTTTGCTAACTTTAGGGAGGAAATGAGAAAGGAAAAAAATAGAGAAATAATTACCAAAAAGGGTAGTTTATTCTGTATCTCTGATAGTGATAATCAGAATATCCTATTTTGGCACTGTGGTTGCTTTTCACGAGGTCACTTGAAAAATAGCTGTTGCAGGAGAATGAAATTCCTTCTGATTAGTCCTGTGCAAAGGCAGCTTGTGAAGAGCAGGAGGCAGAAACAAACCAGAAGGGCACAGCACCTTCAGGAGTGATCACCTCTCCTCTGGCTTTCGCTGGTTTTCACACTCCATCTGGAAGGTGGCTGTATCTCTGTGGAGCATAAAGGAACAGGGAACTGAAATGACAATGCCCTGAATAAAAGGATATTGCATCAGTGACTTGATTTCAACTGGCCTGTCGGTGTCCCCAGCTTTGGTTTGAAAGAGAAATCTTAAGTGGTTTTAGGAGCAAAATCTGCTCCATTGCAAGCATGTACAGTTTGCTGATTACCTTCTCAATCTTTTCCATGCAGAGAATGATCACACTGTCACAGGGCTGTTGATCACACTTGTGATCCAGCCAAACTTGTTATCCAGACAAACCAATTCACGATGAAAGAGACATTCAGCACAGTGGGTTAAGTGGAAGGGGTTGGGTTTTCCTGGGAGGAGAAATGCCTTTTTTTTCTTCACAGGTGCCTCACGGAGTGGTTTTAATGAGCACCAGTAACAGCACAATAAATAAGAAACTGTTACCTACTGATGAGACTCAGGTTAATATTTAATTTTTCTGCACACCTTTAGCTGTGGCTGAGCCTCTCAAGGCATATGTGTGGAACAGAAACCCTTTATAATCTCCTGGGTAGGAAAGGAGCATGATCCAACCATCCTACTTGCATCTGAAAGCTTGGATATCCTGAGGGGTATAGGGTGAAAGCTTTCCTCTGACTTATGGTCACCAGGCTTGCTGATCTATGTGGCTAAAGGCAAGAGAGTGCAGAGGCAAAAGAGCTGTGGGCTCTCTGCCTGTCACAGGCTCTCATTCTCCACCTGAAAGTATAAAGTAGGAACCTTCCTTTTCCGCTGTTTCTACATTTGTCCCTGAAGTTCAGCAACACCATCATCATTACCACTAAACCTTTGAGATCCTCAGATAAAAGCTCCATCAAAGGGCTCAATTATGTTATTAAACAGTAACTGCACTGTCTAAATTAATAATAACAATAATAATAATAATAATATTTATTTCTTGCAAAAGAGGTTTACTTTTGAGCAGCACTTTTCGTCTGCTAGATATAATTACTAAACAAGATCCTACTCGCCCTCATTCCCCCCAAACTGGCCTTCCTCCTGCAATGATGCAAGCCAGTTTCAGGCATAATTTCCCTTAAGGGGAAGATGGAGCAGAGAGAGTCAAACCACTGCATGGAGTAAGAGCAGAATTATCCTTAGAAATCCTGTTGACAGGAACAGGACCACAGTGTCCCGTGTTTGCTTGTCATCAACCCAACGGGACACAAGCTGAGAATTTCAGCCCAGAGGTCAGGAAACCTCAGTGCTAAACATATATGAAGCAAACATGGAAGCAGCCACAGGGTCAGATTGTCCTTATATTGTCATGTATTGCTGCCTTATTTCCTGCTGAAACAGGATATTGTAGCTCCCTTAGCTTTCCACTGCTCATCAGTTCAAAGGTTCTTGCTTTCTTTGCTCCCAGCCCCAGCCTGTCCTTGCTGTGCTGCAGGTTTGAGCTATAAGTTCTGTTTGGGACAGCATGCAGACATCCTGCAGATGAGCACTGTTGGGCATCAATCCCATCTCAGAACCAGTTTGGAATAAGGAAACCCATATGGAACAGGTTTAGTGATGACTGCAGCACTTTCCTGCACAAAAAGTCTTGTTCAGATAAACAAGGATGAGGAATGTTCTAATCACTGTTTACCATTGTTTATGTATGAGGGCTTCACAGTCCACCATGCTCACACCAATGGCCCTGGCAAAGGTTTTTGCCATGAACCCAGAGCACCTGAGAATTTTTATTCTTTGGTTATTTGTGAATGAAAAGTGACCTGGATTTACTGTCTGCTCTTTGTCTCTTGTTCAAGACACAGCTTGGCTGGTCTTGTGCCTTGCAAAAAAAGAGGTGAAACGCAGAGGTCTAGCTTCAGGAGACTGAATGTGTTCCCTCCTCGTCAATACGAGGGTGGCACATCATAAGTGAGTGGTGATAAGAAGATCTAAAGGAGTTGTGTAAAAATCTCTAGTCTGTACTGTGTGGGTCACCTCAAGGGCATCTGTCCCTGAGGTCACAGCTCACCTCTTTGGCCTCAGAGAAGGCAGCTGCTTGAGAGTCACAGAATCATAAAAATCATTAATGCTGGAAAAGTCCTCTAAGATCCTTGAGTCCAGACATTAACCCAATGCTGTCTTGCTCATTGTTGAACCACGTCCCCAGGTGCTGTGTCCACATATTTTTTGAATGCTTCCAGGAATGGTGACTCAACCACTTCCCTGGGCAGCCTGGCCTGTTGTAATGTCTGACTACCCTTTCAATAAAGCCATTTTCCCTAATATCTGATCTAAATCTCCCCTGCTGCAGCTTGTGACCATTCCCTCTCATCCTGTCACTTGTTACCTCCAAGAGACCAACTCCAGCCCGCCTGTCCCCTCCTGTCAGGGAGTTGTGTAGAGCCACAACCTCCCCCCTGAGACTCCTTTTCTCCAGGCTGAGCTCTTTTCCCAGCTCCCTCAGCTGCTCCTGGGGCTCCAGACCCTTCCCCAGCTCAGGTGACAAATCTAATCCTGGTGAGCACTTCTGCAATGACAAATGGGTATTTCCCAATTTAACATGTTCATCCCATGTTTGAACAGGAGGCAAAGGTGGGAAATCATTTGTCTATAGTGTCACGGACTGCAGAAAACTCTGACTGCAAGGGTAGGATTCAGAGAGGTGAGGAGCAGGATGTGAAAAGTGGCATTTGGTTGCCCTGAGGTACTCTGCCTTCCAGCTGTGTTGCACTCCCAACCACTGCACGAGAGAGAAGAAAATCCAAATGAGGCTATTGTTCTATTCTATATCTGACAGATCAGAAAGAGGTGAAGTGAGCTGCATTTTTTTAAGAAATTTTTTCTGACACGGTTTTTAACCCAAAAACCGTGTCAGAATTGCAGTCTGCAGTATGCTATCCCAGGACACATTTATCTATGAAACTAAATCAGTTACAAGACCAAAAGCTGTCCTTCCATGTGCAAGGATATGTTGAAGGCAGAAAAGCCAGAATGGAGGCTGGGACACTTAAAAGCCAGCATGGCGTGATCTCTGCTTTATTAAGAATAAAAGAAAAAGGAAGAAAAAAAGAAGAACATTTTTTCTGTCTTTTATTTTTTGTGTCCCCGATTTGAAGGCAGAGAGGTGGATAAACATCACAGCTGATCAAACCTCAGGGAGAGACTCTTGCCAAAACATAGATGATTTTGTGATATCGTTACTATTGGTTTCTTTTGCCTTCCCTCAGAGGCAGAGCGGTCACGACGATATATTTTTACTCTCTAGGATAAATATCCACATTTTAATATTAAATACAGGCGGGGCCTAAACCTTGCTCTTGCAGTTCTTCCACAGTAACTCCCTCTCTGCGTGCTCCCTGGAAAAACAGGGCTGCCTTACTCTGGGAGCAGCAATCAGGAGCTCGTGCCAAGGAGATGGGAGTTGGCATTTCTTAGAGAGCTCTACAACACACTTGAGGAAAGGATGTCTATCCTAGAAATTAATTTCATTTACACTGGCTCAGGAGAAAGGCACCGCCAGGAAGATGCACGCATGGCAGTTTTTCCGCCTAAAAATTCCTTTCTCAGATTGAACATAAAACGAGAATAAAGTGCACTTACGAGTAACACGATACACAAGAGGAGAAGAGAAAAATGCAGTGGTCGCAGCAATCAGAACGAAACGCCAGGCTGTGGTTCGCTGAGGATGGAGCCAGAATTGTTCCTGTGAGCAGCAGGCTCTCCTTGTGCCCTCAATGCCCACTTGCTCCCACCCCAGGTTGCCCTACTCTGGCCACCAGCCAAGCCAGCAAAAAACAGCGGCACAAAGATTTTGTTTTCAGAAGAAACAACTCCGTGTTTTGGCTTGGCCGTGTGAGCACACAAACAGCTGGAATGGCGTCCTTTGGCAGCGGTGCCAACTTAAACTGTGCACGGAATTGCACAGGCTCCCAGAGAGGAGCTCTGGGAAGGATTAGCAGCAACTCTGCAGTGGCCTGGTGTTATGAGGGGGATGATTTGGTCACCAGTGTCCAGGCTACCAAAGCAGATGCTGTTTTCACGCTGAGGGAAGGAATCCCTGTAGGTTTACACACGTAGGGCTTCCATCGTGGGCCTCTAGCACGGGAATGGGGATGACCTTCCTGACACTCCTGTGGAGGTACAAGCGTGTTTTCCCATCAGTGGGGAAAGGCATCAGATTATAAAATGAGCTAATGGAGAGTGAGTCAGGGAGCAGGGCACAGAGTTCCTTCAAGCGCAGCGCACTGGGTGTTTGCTCAGGGGGTCCAGAGCACAAAGAATATGTGTTACCACATCTTTTGTTCATTTAACCCCTCTCGCTCTTGTTTCAAGTCCAGCAGAAACTGCTTTGAAACCTTATTTGCAAGCCGTAGCCTACCTCAGGACACACCAAACCCCGTTCCCCCTGTAGGTTTAGCACTCACAAGCCCTGCTCCTGTACCAAGGTTGAGACCCAGAAGGGTAAGAGCAGCCCCTCCCTTTCCCAAGCATCATCCCGAATTGGTGAGGTCAGTTCAGCTTGTCCCCATCCAGGAGCCAGGATGCAATTATCCATCCCACATGATGGACCCTGCCAACACTTGGCTCGTCAGAGTCCAGCTCATCTCAGTCTCTGAGGTGCTGAATGCCATTCTGTGTGGAAATGGGACAGGAAATCTGAAATCATATCTCACTCATCCATTTGGGAGTTGGGATGCCATGAAAACTAAGCGCTGCTGTAGTTTTATCACCCCAGAACTTCCTGTCTGGCCATGTGTATGAGTGTTTCTGTAGAGCAAGGATGATGCTGTACCTTTTGCAATGCTGAGGGACACGTGCTATCCCTCCCTGGTCTCCCATAAAGCAGTGAGGAAGCTGAAGACAATGGATGAAGGAATGAAAACACCGTCCTTGGATGGTTAAAACCAAGGCAACATTCCGCATTCCAATTCCACATTCCTGAGTAATGTCAATCCAGTGCAATCAGTGGGAGATTAGAATTATCACTTACTGTCTGCAGAGTAAGGTTTGTTCCCTTGTACTGGTTTTGGTCATTCTCACAAAAATTCTTCTAAAAATTTTTGCCCAACAACTAAAGGAACAGGGAAATAGAACAAATTTTCATGGAAGTTCAGTGCCCAGCTTTCTTTTTTGCCTTTCAAAAAATTTTATAATCCCTTTTTCTTTCCTCATCTTATCTCTCCTCTAGACTTTTACTAGCAAGTCTATATGGAATTATTCTCAGTGGGACTGGTTTTCCTGGAAAAAAACAATGGAAATTGGTGTACATCCATTAATAGTAAAACAGACCATTTCGTGCAGCACGATACCACCATGAAGTCTTTGTGACTTTTTTCATTTCTGGTATTTAAATTCTGCTCTAAGAGAATGCATGAAGCTGTGGCATAGAAGTAGGCAGAGAAAATTGAGAGAGAAAGGATTAAAAAGCCCCAGAAAAAAATTATAGCTGACATGTAACTGCTTCTTTGTAAGAATGATGCTCGTGATTTCAGACGTCGAAGATTTTAATAGATTTTTTTTCTGATTTACAACTGATGACAAACCGGTTTTCAAAAGGAATAAAGAGAGCACAGAAAGTGGTGGATTTGTAGCAATGGAGATTCAAGGTTCCCTAACGAGGACAGCTGATGGCAGCTTTATTTACACTGCTGTCATTTATTGTCACCGCACTTCTCAGTTTCCACCTGAAAGTCTTCAGACTCTGGTAGAGATTTGCAGAGTTGACTGTTGAGTTTTGATGAGAAAACAGTGCTGAAAGTCTTGCCAAATTCAAGACAGACGATAATCACTGCTCTCCCCTCTTCCATCAAGCCAGCCCTCTCATCCTACAAGGCAATCCTCAGCCATCTTTTCCCTTTTTTAAATCCATAGATTGATAGTGACTGCTCTCAACCAACTTTTTCTCCTTGATGAGTTTGGGACAGTCTTCCAAGGTCGTTGCCTGACCAGCCTGTGTTTCCCCAGATCCAAACAAGGGGGACATTTTCTTTCTTCCAGTCTCCACGAACCTAGCCAAGTTTCCAAGACCTTTTGAAGATAACTGTGAGTGATCTCACATTCACATCGGCCAGCTCCCTCAGCACCCCTGGGTGTGCCCCTCCAGGATATGAGATTCATGTGCTAGGATATCAGAGTATACATATTAGGTTCAGATTTTAGTACTTTTGGTTTTTTTTTTTTTTCTGATATTTCTAATTTTTAAGCTAGACTGTGTTTGCAGAGGGTGCTGTGATACTCGACTAAGTGAAAACAGAACTGCTTTAGTGACACTGACCTTTCAATTCACTGAGTCACTACGACTCTTGTGTCAGCCTCAGATATATCCTTTCCAAGTAACTTCCTTGGAACGATGGTGTCAGATGAGGAAAGAGAAATGGGCCAAAAGCTATTGGAAAATATCTTGCTATTGTGTAAACAGAGGTGTTTGGATAAACGAGGTGTGTGGGTACCAAAGGAGAAAAAGAGAGAAAGAAAAAAGGAGCCCTGCAGGGGTCTACAGGGAAAATGTGATTTTCTAATTCTTCCCTGGCATTTTCTTTTCATAATCACTCTCCCTGATAACAGAGTCCCACAGGTTCTGATGGATCTGCTGCTATCACATTCAACTCTGAGGCTTCCGGGGGGTCCCAGGGAGGCAGGGGCTGGGATTTCAGAGGAACCAGGAGCCACACGTTCCAGCTGGGCTGCAGCCAGGATTTCAAAACCAAACTGAGCCGCACGAAGAATAATTCTTAAAAATGGGGAAACGTGGCTGCCTCTTTTGGGGGCTTTAAGAAAAGTAGAGCTCTTCTGACACAAACCCAGCATGCAGTTACAAAACACCTCACTAAATGAGCTGTCTGCTTAACCCCTTTAAGGTTCCTCAGAAGAGAGAGAGAAAACATGTTAAATGATGCCCTTCAATTTGCAGCCATTGACTTTGCACATTTCTTGGGGGGGGATTACAAGGGTTTGTTTCTCTCTTTGGCAAAGAGTTAGATAAAGTTTCAGGCGACTGCTAATAGATTTCACAAGTTGTTTGTGGTCACCACCTTCCACCAGGTCTGTCCCACGTCATCCTGCATTAAAAGTGTCCCTAACTAGCTGCACTTTGGATGTTTCTCTCAAATTAACCTGGTCCCAGTAGGTCAAAGCACATATGTCCCAATGCTTCTGTGACTATGATTTTCCTAAGCTAGCTAGAGTTTATGGGCATTAAACTTTTATCAGGACATGGTTATAACTAAAATAGCCCAGCGCTAGAAGGAAGTTGGAAACAAAGATCCACCCAGCTGGGAGCAGTCTGATTGCTTCCTAAAATAAAGACCAAAGCAAGAATAAGAGAATTTCCTCGGTTTTTCTCAGACAGAAGATTTCCAAATCACTATTCCAGCACTCACTGGGTCAGTAACAGTGCATATGCACTTGTAACAGCAGCTTCTCAGGATCCATGCTAATAAAAAAAGATTATTTTATCAGGCCCATTCTGAATTTTCCAAGTTTGTTAAGCCCTCCGACATCCTGCAGAGGAAAAATTAATACAATTTTTATTTTGTGAAAGTGGAAACTTATTCAAAGTGCTAACCCAAAGGATAGTTAAGAGCCTGAAATACATGTAGAGTCTAAGTAGAGCAGGACAGTTTGAAAAAGGATAAAGGTAGGGGGAAAATGATAGATACCTATAAAGTAATGAATGATCCAATGAAGCTGAGAGGGTAAAGATTTCATCTGTAACACAGTGGAGGAGCTGTGGGACACACAGTGATTTCAGGCAGCCCACAAAGTGTATAAGGCAGCAGTTCTAAAATAACGACTGAAACAGAAAAAGAAGTGTGCTTTCATCTATCTCCTGTAAGGCAGGAAATGTGGAATTCATCGCCACGCAGTGCAGCAGAGACTGAAGGGATGAAAGTCTTCCAAAAGGGTTTTTACAAGTGCATAGATGTTAGTACCAGAGTTGGTCTGGAGATTTCTAGGTCTGTTAAACATCCAGACCCGGAAGATTACTGGATGCAGCAGGGAAAGAACCACGTAGTGTGTTCACAAAAAAAAAAAAAAAGATTAAGTGCTGTGAGAGACAGACCTTCTGTCTGATCCAGCCCAGCAAGCCTGGGAAAGGGAGCAGGCACCAAACAGTAATAAGCATTGGCAGCAGCAAGTTTCTCTTCTATAATTCATATTTCCTCGGCGTTTCAATCCCTGGGCCTGGAGGTGCAGCAATTCTACTACCAGCACAACGACCTGTGTGTAGGCTGCTCTCCTTCTGCTCTGTGCTTGCATCCACTTTGTACCAAGACATAAAGGTCTGTCCTGGCTCGTGGGGCAAGCCAGAAATCTGGCCCTGTGTGCTTTATTGTCTCCTCTGAGGTCTGACACGGACATCAGCCTGCACACAAAAATTGCTGGCGCAGAGATAAAAACCCCCTGATGTCTTCCTGCCTGGTTCAAACGTTGGGATTACTCTCAGGGGGCTGATCCAGAACACACTGAAGTCAACAGCAAAAAAAAAAACGCTTTCAAGGGGGCTTTGTGATGAGTTTGTGCTAGACAGGACATCCCAGAAGACACGTCCCACAGACAGACGGACAGGGGAGCATGGGATGGTTACTAAGAGCGTTTCAGTTTCCCCGTTAAGCAATGGCTTAATAAAAGCAGTTTTTGCAAATATTTCACAACAACCAGAGGATGTTACACTGGTGGTTACACATTCAAAACAGCTCCGCAGGCATCAGCAGATGAAACTATTTGGCCGAGTGAATGGAGCTACAAACCAAAACAAACAGACCTTGGCTTCAAGCGGCAGCAACAATCTTGCCATTAATTCTTGCTTTTTCGTAATAAAATAACACCAGGCAACCCCAGAAAATCCATGCGAAGGCACCTGCCAGCTTCATCAGCAAATATCCTTCCAGGCTGTGATTGCAGGGCAGGGCTTTCCCTGTGGGATGGAGCAGTGTAAGTGTGGATAACCCAAAGGCTTCCTGCTTGTGTCCATTCATTGGGGTCAAGGTCATCGTCCCTTATTTGGCCCCATAGATTTCAAGCATCAAGAGATATTTGGGGCACTTTTTGCTTTTCAGAGGCACTAGGTGAAGGAGCCTGCATCAGAGGCACCCTGGAGGGGTGCAGGGATGCTTGAGATGTGTCCTAGCCCAGGGGATGGACACTGGCATGCAGCACTCACTTGTCAAGACAGCAGCAAACCTGCTCAAGAACTAATCCTCACTGCTGGTCCTCACTTGCTGGCTTTAGACACCTTCAACATCACAAAATGGTCAGAGAAAGTCTGGGAGTGAGTGCTGCAGCCCCTTCCTTCTTAGATGTTACATTTGGAGGTGTCCAGACCTCAAGCAGCCACTCGGCTGCTCACTCTCCAAAACACCAACAGGAAATAAATTTCCTGTCTCCAAGACAAAGGGTGTTTGGTGTTTTTGTGTTTGGTTGGGGGGTTTTGGTTTGTTTTGGTTTTTTTCTAAAGCCCAAGACTCACAAAATTCTCAAGTAAATTTGCTGTCTGGGTAGCAAGAGGATTTGTTACAAGAGTTTCTTTTTCTTCTTTTTTTCATTTTCTTTTTTCCCCTCCTCTTTTATTTTATTTTTATGAAGTATTCATGTTTATTTCTATGCCCTGGGGGGAAGCTCAAGCCACTTGGCTGTTTAAGATAGCCGTGGCCAAACTGAACAGTGCTGCATCTGTGATGGAGGAAAAGAGGCATCTATTTACAGGGCTGGGGATGTAAACTTGGAAATATGCTTTTTAATTTTATTTTTAACCTGGAATGGAGCTATGTATGGCTGCAGACTTTTCTCCATTTAGACTGCGGGTCTTTCCAGTAATTATGGCCCAAACCCAAGTCCCACTGACGTCAATGGGATTCTGTCCACTGACTTCAAGAGGAGCTAGACCAGGCCTAGCCTTGAGGAACACAGCCAAGGCAAGAGAAAGCCTTCTCCTTTCCCACCCAGGGAAAAACACTCTGAACTTACAGGATCTTAAGAAACACTCTGAACTATTCCTTCTCCTCCTACCCGATGCTTTGGCACAGCTTTAGGGTCTATCTACTCCCCTTCAAATTCTCTCACCACTCCCATGAATCCACCTCACCTCTAACACCTCCCAGTCCTCAAAGCCTGTTTGTAAAACCCTTGGTTGCAAAACTCCTGGAGCTGTGTTAAAACTGGGCAGAATGCTGCCTGCCCGTCTGTGGCATCCACATCTCTGCTTCTTTGTCTTTCCTTTCCAGCTTTTTACTCTGAAAAATTTCTGAGGCTAAGCTTAAAAAAAAAAAACAAACCCAAACCAAAATAACCCAAAACATTAAAGGGACCCACTGTTTGCCATCTCATTTTCTAGTGTTTATATTTTTCACAAGTGTTTGCTCTGCTCTCAAGAGATAAAGCTAACAGGCAAGTGGTGCCTAGGCTGGTTCTTTTGTTGACCTCAAGTGAGTTTTTCTAAAACCCTCAGCCAAGATCGAGGATCTGCAACAGGGCAAGGTAAGGGAGGCAGGGTAATAGAAGTCATTCACCTTCCTCTCCTCAGTTAACAGCCCAATTAGCCCTGAGACACAGCACTAATCACCCTGGGCGAGGTGTATCACAGTACACTGCTCTGCAAGCAAACACCTCACTGAGACCTCTGACATGGCCTGCCAGGAGAGGCAAACCTCGGCTCTGGAGGCAAAGGGGTTAATGGGAAGGCCTGATCCACAGGCCTGACAGCTCAGTGGAGCTGAGGATTGGGGATGTGAAGGAAAAGTAGAAGGGATGAGGGAGAGGAAGAAGGTTAGAAGACATGAGGGAGTTGAGAGCAACCTTTGCTTTTGCAGGAGTTGTGTCTCCTGCCCTCTGATTTCTGTCTTTTCTCGTTGCCACTCTCCTTCACGTGTCCCATTGTCACCTCCCAGATCCCTGCTGGGGCATGAGGTGAGAAGACTCCTTCCAGCAAGGTTGATTTGAAGACCTTGACAGAGCTTTGGGGAGCCATCAAGGCTTTCCAGCAATCTCCTGCTTCCAAGCTCCAAACACTGCTTTCCAGACACAACAATTAACCTCCTGACACAATCAAAGCAAGCACGCTGGTCAGCCTAGCCAAAGCCAGACAGAGGCACACCCTGTTGTCCTTAGGACTCTGAAGATCTGCTGATCTTCAAACTTGCTGAGAAGAGGACCTCTGCAAGGAGAAGCCATATGCAGAACGTGACACAGTGGCATTCCAGATTGTTCTAAGTTCTTTAGAGCATTGATATAAGCCTGGGAAATCTGCAGCCCATGATAAGCCTGTGACAGACTTTTCATGTTTGAAAGGCTTAAAAGTAGAACCATCTGAGATGGTTCTGATCATGGGACAGACACTGGTCAACAGATCTGCATCATTCCACCAAAAGTTTAGCAAAAGGTCATCCGAAAATGAGAAGACTTGCATTATTCTAAGCTTGTTTTTGCTTTCTCTTTTTTTTCTGAATGAGAAAGTCATTATCTCCTGAGAGACAAACACAGTAATCTGAAAGCAAGAAGAGAAAAAAATTACTTTTTATTTGAGTTTATTGGATTCATTGACTCTTTCGGCACTCGAGAGCACTGAAGAGCAACTTCAGAAGTTCACCTGCATAGACAGTGAAGTGTAGGATAGGTGAAATTCTCTAAGAAGTTGTCGGGGTTTGGGGTCAGGAATACCAAGGCGAAGCTGGACCTGAACCTGGAAAGGGAGAAAGACTAAGAGGACATTCTACAGGTTGGTCAACCACAAAAAAAGGTCACAAAAGGTGTTTTTCCCCACTATAAACAGCACTGGCAAACTGGTTACAGGGGTTGGGGAGAAGGCTGAGGCACCCAAAAGCTTTTTTTGCCTCAGTCTCCAAAGGCAGCCTCTCCTCCCAGCCCTCCCGAGGGGATGGAGAGCAGGGTGGGCAGTGGGGGAGCAAAAGCTCTCCCGCTGAAAGGAGAGATCCTGCTCAGGGCCAGCTGAGGAACCTGAACTGGCATGAGCTTGTGGGGCCTGGTGGGAGTGATGCCTTTTAACTTTTAATTTTCCCAGCCCTGCAGTGCCCAGTGTAACTCTGCAGTTCCCTGGAGCTCGTTCAGTGCTGTTCTCTCATGCTCACACTGACATAACAAAGCCTCTCCAGCTCGCTCTCCAAGGACACCCAGACCCTCCTGGGCCCAACAACTGCAAACCTTCATCTTGGGGAGAGGGGGGCAAGCTTGGGCAAATTCCATCCTTGCCTGGCTTCTGCTTGGGCAATTGATGCTGATATCAAAGTGGGAAGAACTCGGGAGCTGTCATTGTCCATTTTGGGATGCACTGAGGCAGGAGCCTCTGGAGCCCAGNAGCCACCTGTCAGCCTCCCCTCTGGAGATCACAACCCTCTGGGAGCTGTGCTGAGGCTGATGGAGCACAGGGAGGGGATTTGGGATGGCCACCATGGCCTCGGCAGGGGTGAGTCCTGCCTGACCCAGCCAGTGTCCTTCTCTGACGGAGTGACCACACTGGTGGCCAAGGGAAGGGCCGTGGTGTCCTTTGGCTGGACCTCTGCAAAGCCTTGGACAGGGTTCCCCAGAACAGCCTCCTGTCCAAACTGGGGAGGGATGGGTTTGAGGGATGAGCTGCTGGAAGTGTTCCAGGCCAGGCTGGACAGGGCTTGGAGCAACCTGGGATCATGGAAAGTGTCCCTGGCCATGGCAGGGGTGGCACTGGATGGGCTTTCAGGTCCCTTCCAGCCCAAACCTTTCTCTGATTCTATGCTAAGTTTTCTCTTGCAGGGTCCTCAGATCACATACCATTTCTGTGGGGAAGTAGACGTGTTCAAGGGCCTGTTTGGGCAAACAGAAAGGACGAGTCTGTGTTGTTACATTTTCAGGCTGAACGATATTTCTGGTGGAAAAGTCCTTACCCTGAACATATTTAGTGTTACACATACTATCCAGTTTATGTCACTGTCTAGAGATCCTAAATGAATCCAAAGTACTCTGATCCTGTACAAGAACACAAAGTAAGAAACCACTTTTTCTTTTTTTCCCTGCAAAAATCCTCTTCTGTAAGTGAATAACATCAGAAGCAGGAAGATATGCAGTGGCTTGTACAGTTGTGTAATGAGAAAGGAAAATATTTTTAGGCACCGACCAATGGTATTTTCATGACAGTGAAAACCAAGGCAATCCACACCCCATGAGAATTTGTATTACCTCTGTCCTTTTCGATGGTACCTTGGATACATCTTCCACATGCATTTTTATTTTTAATTACTTTTACAGGAAACCAGAGAAAGGGGAAGAATTTAAGATCCTAGGTATTTTTTGTCATACTATGGCCGGGACAAAGAGAAAAGGGGAAAAAGAATTTTGATTACAGATTCTTCTACCATGGGAAAAATGTATCCTCTTTTAGGACACATCAGTGGATTTTTGGCAGCATCTGGGAATGTCTAAAAGGAATTGAGGTTAAAAATGGAAATTTGCCAGGTATTGTAGAATGCCCAGTGCCATGTAATACGTGTAATATTCATCATCTGGGAAATCACGTGGTGGGGATTCAGTAAAAATCCTGTGTGAGGCTGGGTTCAGCTTGGAGCGTTTAAGAAGCTTTGGTGCCAGTCTCTGCAAACAGACTGGTAGGAAATGCTTTCCAAGGAAGGCAGCACAAATCAGTGGATGTGCCTTAAAGAAAATTCCACTGACGGTGTGGTGTTCAGGAGAGCTGGCTGTACGCCCAAGCAACAGCAGAACACATTCCCATGGAAAAAAAAAAAAACCAAAAAAACCACCACGTTACAACATTAGTCTTATTTCTTAAGTTGAAACAAAGCAAAATATTTTGCTGCCAACAAAGCGGTATCTTCCAAGAGAGAAAAACGCCATTGAGAATCACCTTGCTCATGGATGTGTAGGCCATGAACAGCTCCTGGGATTTTTCATCCCTCTGGAGTAGCAGGATGGAAACCAGAATTTTAAAAAGACCACACACCTTGTATATCTGAGGCAGAGGGGCTGCACAAGCCCCTCTATGAATTGGGCAATTTGAAAATAGTCAGGTACCTAGCCATAATTCCTATGGTTGGCCACCTTGAGTAAATCCATTATTTAGCCAAGCCTGCTATAACTCTCCACATATTCTTTTTCTGCTTTGCATTTGCACCTGTCCAGCAGAGATTCAAAGACCAGAATCTGGCCCTGGGTAGCTGTCAGTACAGGCTCAGGCACTCATTTGCTGTTTCATTTTGAGCAAACTGCTTGCAGAGCCAAGGCCAGGATGTGCTTTCAATTGTGCCATAATATACCATATTATAATTGATTATAATATTATCTATCATCTATCATCTATCATCTATTATCTATTATCTATTATCTATTATCTATTATCTATTATATATTA
>VZRF01014981.1:35924-61959 GCA_013396875.1 Vireo altiloquus
TTAATCAGCTTGTGCCTGGACCTGTTCCCAGCCTCCTCTCGGGTTTCCTCGGGGAGGGGGAAGAGCTGGTGAGATATATTTGCAGCTCGTTAGCGTGGGGACCTGGTTCCCAAGATAAGGCTCGTCCTTCTGGCAGCACATCCCCGCGCTGGAACAGCTCACCTGGGGCAAAACCTCTCCGCAGACAGATCCCATCTCCTCCAGGACCCCACTGGGTGTCACAAGCAGCTCCACGGGGGGTTTCCCACACCCCGAAACCCCATGTTTGTGCTTCATTTTGGGGTGAAATCCTCCTGAGCTGCGTTCGCTGGTGGGACGTGGTTTTCACACTGGGTGGCCGAGGCTGCTGCCGCCCTGGCAGCCAGGAGGGAGATGAGCCAGTCGCAGGCCTCAGACTGAGTTTCTTGTTTGGCAGAGCTGCTGCAGAACGGCAGCCGAAACGCATCCGAGCTGGCACGGGGCCTTCCCCTACGGCCTGTGGCTCTGAAACCGCTCCAGCAGTGACACCGAAGCCATTATTGCTGCACGAAGGCCTTGCTGCCTTTGTGAAGTCGTGGCTCAGGCCTGCTCCTCTGGCTGAGGAGAGACAGGCCATGGGAAAGAGACACAGATGAATTAGGGGTGGAAAAACACGCTGCGTGATGGTCGTGTGTGCACATGGCGGTGTTGCCTTTCCCTGGTCTGAAAATTGAAACCAAAACACAGTTTATGGGGAAAAAGGTCTTTTTTTACCTTAGGATTTATTTCAGGATCCTTGGGTGCAGCACTTGGCCCAGGTGGAATGCCCGAAATGCATACACCATCCCCCACACACTGAAATACACACAATTATAGGCCTTGCAAAATTAACATATTTATCNGGAAAAACACGCTGCGTGATGGTCGTGTGTGCACATGGCGGTGTTGCCTTTCCCTGGTCTGAAAATTGAAACCAAAACACAGTTTATGGGGAAAAAGGTCTTTTTTTACCTTAGGATTTATTTCAGGATCCTTGGGTGCAGCACTTGGCCCAGGTGGAATGCCCGAAATGCATACACCATCCCCCACACACTGAAATACACACAATTATAGGCCTTGCAAAATTAACATATTTATCAAAGATTCCCCAATGAGAGGCTGGAGTGAACCCCTTGTTGTGAGGAACCTTCCCCCTGGCTGGGCCTGTCTGAGGTTCCAAAATGTGTTCTGGAGAGGCCCTTGGTGTCTGGGGCTCCCAGGATGTTTGCTCTCCTGGTTTAATGGTGCCGTGGGGCTGAGCTGAGTTATCAGCCTTGGGAAGTCACAGTGTGTGGGCTAAAAGCACTAAGAATACATAAAACTATAAAGGAGTATGTAAGAGGGGTATAAAAGAAAAAGCAAAAAAAATCATTCTGGCATAAGTGGTATATAGTAGTTAGTTTGAATTATGTTTGTTATGCTTTAAAGCTACGTAAACTGATAACCAGCTAAGTGCTTAAAAAGGCCAGGTTTTTGCAATAAAGAACTCTCCTTTACGCCTGCCTGGAAAATCTGCATCGCTTCGTATCACCACACGTTATTTTTGTCAGGAACTGTAGTAAGACCACCTGCCTCTTGGTGCTTTTAAGTTTTCTCTCTCTGGCCACCTAATGAAGGAGGTTAATTATGTTAGCTCCACTTTGCAGAGGGGAACAGTCAGTCCCCGTGAGGAAAACCCAATTACCTTGTCCTAGAGTGACAGGGAGTGAGATCCTGTCCTGCCTCCTCTCATCTCAGTGCTGATTTGAGAGGTTTCACTGGACCTCTGGAGTTATGTGCAGCTGAAGATGTTTGAAATAAACACTGCCTTCCTCTCCATCATCTTCCCTGGCTTAAGTGTGAGGGAGAAAGAGGTATATAAAGAGTGAAGAGACCTTCCTTGATGGGATTTCTCACATCTTTACTAACTCCTTCCAAAACAAAATCTTCCCTGAAACCTCACACGCCTCCTTGTGCCTTTGTGAAGCAGGGTTTTGTTGAGAACATGTGAATGTGATGAAGGTGTGACAAGCTCCTCTTGCCACCTGTGCTGACCATAGGAATGGTGTCCTGATACTTAAATAATACCCCAATAAATGATGGAGACAAACCTGTTGGGCAAGTGCAAAATGCAGCCTCTGGCTCCAGTGCATTTCCCTGTAGCCCAGGTGAGCTTGCAATGAGAGATTTGGAGACACAAACCACCTCTTAATTCTTCTTCCAGTGTTTCAGTGCTTTTTGGTTGTGACCAGGGAGGGGAAGGGACCAGGCTGTGACAAGGGAGGGCCACCACTTGCTGCAGGGGAACACCCTTCCTAACAGAGCTCCTCAGGGTTTAGGGTCCCCAAGAAGTGGCTGAGCTCCAGGTGCAAGCCAGCAAGTTATCATCAGCAAATTATCATTGCAGGCTTTATTGTATGACCAAATAAATCATTTATATCCTCTGTAAGCTCTATAAAAATAGCAGCACGGTTCTTGAGAAGGCCTTTGTTACAAACAGAGAGATGCTGTGCAACTGTTAAGAGATGGGTCCATATTTTCAAAGTACTTACTAAAACTTCCAAACTGTACTTCCAGAAGGGTGAGGTGCCTGGGAATCAGCTTGCATGAGAAATAAGTTACATCTGGAAGAAAATCCAAAGCAAAAAAGCCTACAAAACATGAATAAGCATATTACTTGCTCCCTGATTTTCTTTTTTCCTTTGGTTTTGTCAAATAATATATCACAGTGTTGCCACAAGTTCTGTGCCCAAGGTCTGCCTTTACAAGGCAGTCCATAAAATTCCGGTGAAACCATCTACTTTGATTACTGGTCCTGCAAAGCTGTGGTTGTTTCCCACACCATGGAAACACAGGTGTAACCTCCTCCCTCTCTGGGACACATGGCAGGGAAGAGTTTGGGAATAGTAGGGTGTGCAGTTGCAGATTATAGCGATTTTGTTTATAGCCACCTATCCTTTAAAAAGTTGTGCTGTTTCCTTGGGGTTTTAACTCCTGAAAAGCTCCAGCTGAAGCCTTCTAGGGTAATTTAAAAAAAAAGGAAGTAAGATATTTGAAGCTGAAAAATCATAAGGAAATATCTACCAGCCAAATTAGGCAAACACTTTTATTGGCTTTTTTTTCCTTCCTCTGGACTTGACCATGAAGTAGTCAATGGAGTTTAGTGAAAAAGTTGCTACATTGCCTGCTATGAGAAAACATTTCTGGCCAGATTGCTTTCTCCTGCAATCCACTTTCCCTGCCCAAAGGTTGAACATGGATGAAAGGTAGTTTTGTCTTGGGGTTTTTGTGAAGGTGGTTACATCTTGCTTTTACACACATTGAAAGAAGCCACTGTAAAAATGCATTTACTAAATCCTTGGGAGGTCATCAGTCACGAGACAGAAGGCATCGCACAAAGTGAAGAGGCTGTTAAGATGCTGCAAAAAATGTGGTAAGGCTTTAGAAGAAGATAGCAACACCCAATCGTCACTGCAAGCTTCACTTTCTCCCTCAGACATCACTGCTTTAGTCCTTTATGGAAGAGACAGAATGCTAGCAGCCTTGAAGAGAAAAGGACATTTTCTTGTCAAACATAAGTCTATGTTTTTACAAGATGCAAGTGTAACCTGAAAGCATGCTTCAGCCATAGAATTCTGTTTTAATCCTAGGATCCTGAGTGCAGTTTTTGGCTTGTCATCCTTATCCAGTGCAGAATGCACGGAATATCTTCCACCTGCAGTGCAGCAGCACTCAAACCTGCATCACTCTCCTCAGCAAAAGCACCGGGAGAGCGAATCCTCACAGCACAGCAGAGTCTGCTCATGCTGGTTTGGACAACACATCTTTCTCCCATTTCACTGCTGAGAGACAAGGTTTATTGTGACAGCAACACTGTTTATCTTACCAGGATTATGCTGAGGCAAATTTAATTGTATTAGCGTTAAAACATATCAGCGCTGGGAGTGACGCAATGTGTTTAGCATCAATATAAAGGTTGCTAAGTTTTATGCTTTCAGCTGGAACTGGAGCAGCAACCGGACACTGGGACATATGGAACGCATTTTAGGTTTTATGTTCATGTCTCTCAAGGAGGATTTAGAGCACTTGCAAAGATTCTTTATGTGCTGCGCCACGGGCAGCGAAGGTTTGTGTGCAACTGATCGATGTTCCCCCTGCTGTCTCCCTGTTTAAACCTTAATCCGAGTGTTTGGGAATTCTTTAGAGGCTTGACAGCTAGTCCTAGCTTATAAACTTTGTCCCATATCTGAGTTATAAAAAGTAGCACGATGTATACTGCCCGCCATCTGTGGCTATCCGTGGGTGTTGGATCTGCTAAGGTGAAACCGTGCAAAGAATCTGGATTTTATATCTGCCTCCCAGGGATCCCTTGATTAGCTGCAGCCTTCATTGCTGAAGTGCTGCAAGCTCAGGAGGACAAAACCTTCTTCTCACTCCCTCCTTTTGCCATGCTTGGAAAACCTCAAATCTTTATTGATAAGGAAAGCTTTATTGGCTCCTCACTGATCAGTGCATCTTTTTTGCTGGAACCGTCAGAAGACATGAGGTGTCCAATTCCTCATCATTTGCACCAAGAGGAGCCCTCACTCCCTCTCCAGGCATTTGGAAATCTCCTGCTTTATTAATGGTACATTTTTTCTCTGTGTGTGCCTCCAGTCCAATCTTGTTCATTGTTTAAGAGAATGACACTCATTTGCAAATTAATATGCTTACAAACCTGAAGCAGATACTGCATCTGAGTCACACGTGTGACTCCCACACTCTCACAGATTTCAAAAGATGGATCCCACTACCTGATAACCACGGACCACATTGGAGTTACACATCACCAATGTCCTTCAATCTACATTTTCCCTAGTGGCAAGATCGAAATGAAAGTCTCAAGCAGTCAGAGAGAGAAATGCTGCCCTGTGGACTTAAATACAAACAGCAGGATAAGTATTGTCCATAATGACATCACACCTATCTAGGACACCTTTACCATCCTCTTGCAAGGATGACTCAATTCTGAACCATTGAAATCATCTTCCATTCTCCCTGCTTGAATGCTAATTTCACTGCAAGTTGTGTTCATTGAGCAAGAACACAAGGCAGCAGGGTGTGGGAGTAGGGAAGACTGGAGCAACACCACTGGTGCAGTGGGCTCAGTCCTTTCAGAGGGCAACGGTTCAGCCACCTCCTTTGTCATCCCTGCACTCAAACACTGAATGCTTTTCAGGGCTCTGTGTCTAACTCTGGTGTTAATTACCTCACTCAGCTTTGGGGAATGTTAATGAAACTCTGTGGAACTATAAGAAGTCAGACACATATGTTCTCCTTCTGTATTTTTTTCCTCTTTTTTGTGCTTTGTGTCTTAAATTCAAGGAAGCTGTGGTTATCCTCTTTTTCTTCAAGTGAAACCTCACACAACCTGGTCTCATTTACTTCCAGGGATGGGGCATCCACAGCTTCTCTGTTGTGGTGCCTCCTGACCCTCACAGTAAAAAAATCTCTTTCTATTACAGAGCCCAAATCTACTCTGAGTTTAAAACCATGGCCTCTTGTTCTATCACCACATACCCTTGTGGAAAGCTCCTCACCAGCTCTTCTGTAGGACCCCTTAAGGTGCTGGAAGGTGCCTTAAGGTCTCCCTGGAGCCCTCTCTTCCCCAGGCTGAACAAGCTTGGCTCTCTCATCCCAGCTCCATAGCAGAGGTGCTCCATCCCTCTCACAGCCTTCATCTGGGCCTTGGTGGCTGTCACCAATCTCCTCCTTTTCCTGCATCTGCCTTAGCACAGTTTCCTGGAGGGTCTGCTCCACGTTCCTGCTGGGCACAGCAATGAGGCTGGCTCTCCTGTAGCTCCCTGGGTCCTCCTTATTTCCCCTTTATAAAAAGTAGGGGTTTTGCTTCCCCTTTTCCTGTCGGTGAGGACTTCATCAGTCTGGCATGGCTTGCCAAATATGACAGGTGGTGGCTTAGCCCCTTCATCTGCCAGCTTCCTGGGAACCTATGAACACACCTCATCAGCTCCAATGGACTTCCAGTCAGCCTCAGGTTCCTTAAATGGTATCAGACCTGATCTTCTCCTACCGTGGGTGGCTCTCCGTTCTCCCAGTCCCTGCCTTGGCTTTGGAGACCCAGGTGATGTGACTGGAACACTTGCTAGTGAAGACTGAAGAAAAAAATCGTGGGGTACCTCAGGCTTTTCCATGTCCCAGATAACCAGATCTCCCATTTCCAAGTGATAAGGGCCCACATTTTCCCCAGTCTTCCTTTTGTCACTGATAAAAGCTTTCCTTGCTGCCCTTGATGTCCTTGAGCAGCTTTCCTAATCTGATCCTTGGCTTCTCAATTTGTCTGTGTCCCTTCCAGGCTACCTCTCCTTGTTTCCACCCTCTGCAGGCTTCATTTTTGTGTTTGACTTTGTCCAGGAGCTCCTTGTTCATCCACACAGGTCTCCTGGGATTTTTGCCTGACTTCCTCTTCATTGAGATGCATTGCTCCTGAGCTCTCAATAGATCCTTGAATATCAACCTGTTCTCTTGTTCCTTGAATATCAACCTGTTTCTCTTTCCTGCAGGGCTTTATCCCCTGGGACTCCACCAAGCAGATCCTGGAAGAGGTCAAAATCTTCTCTCCTGAAGCCCAGGGCAGCTCTGCACTGCTCTAAGGAATTTGAAGTCCAGCCTCTCACAGAATCATAGACTTTCATGGTCGCTGCAGCCAACACTTTTCTGGAGCTTTCCATTCCCCACTGGCCTCACCCTGAACAAGGTCCTGAGCATGGCAGCTCTCCTCGTTTCCTCTGTCATTTGGAGAAGGAAGTTGCCATCAGCACATCCCAGGAACCTCTGTTCACTTGTGTCCATCCAACAGATACCAGGATGGTTGGAGCTCCCCATGAATGCAGACGTGAGGCTCCTGCTTTTCGTCCAGAGCAGGCCTCATCTTCTCATGCCTGGTGGGGTGGCCTGTGGCAGATCCCCCACTGCAGTGTCACCTGTCCCTTGCTTTGCTTTAATCCCAACCCATCAGCTCTGGGTCAGCTCCTCATCCATCCCCAGTCCAGCTGGTCACTGACATGCAGGGAGACACCCCCTCCTTGTCCCTCCTGCCTGTCCTTCCTAAAGATCCCCTGTCCTTCCATTCCCACAATCCAGCCAAAGGATGCCAGTAAGGTCAGAGCCTCTAAGTCCAGATTTTGCTCCCCACCTGTGTGTTTTTACGTGGAGGCATTTCGGTTTGGCTCCCCATGGAGGGATTTGCTGTCTGGACTAGCTGGAATTCCTTTCTGCTGCTCCTCAGGTATTCTTCTTCTGCCCTTCTCCAGTCTCTGGGCATCTAGCACATCAAACTGACCGGAGTGTGATGGATTTAGGTTCCCCTCTCCCAATGATCTTAGTTTAAAGCCATTTTCTCCAGCTTGGCATTTTAATATTTCTCTCTGGTGTTTCCTTCCATGCAGGCAGAACCTCCACTCTCAAGGGCTTTTTCTGGAAGCATATGGCTAAAATAGGGAAAGAGTGAATTTTAGGATTTAAGGATAACAAGATGTCTTTATGTCCCTCACAGGAGGTGTAGAAAATGAAAAATATACTTTAGCACAAGAGCCAGTCAGAATATTTTTCCTGGTAGAAATGTACAGCTTTGGCAGCTGAAGCTTTGAAACTGGAAACATCTTATCGGAAAGCCAGAATATTTCAACAGAGAAATGTTACTCATAGATTTCACAATCTATTTACCTCCTCCAGTAATCCTCCCTACTCTAGGCTGCAGGGGCAGGGTATATCATTATCATTCCTTATATCAATGTCAGCCCTTTTTTGCAAAGGTATCCTTTAAAAATAGCTCCACCAGTTCTCAAATAGATTGCAAATTGCAGTGGAGTGACAAGAGAAAGAGGACAAGCATTTACCCTTTTCTTGAGTTTTATTTTAGCTGTGAAGTCCTCCTTTGTTTCACATCTCTCCTATTTTTGTCGCATTCAACTGTAGCTGGAGAAAGCCACTGAGAAAAAGCAGAAGCTGCAGACTCATCCCCAAGTCTGAAAAGTGGTGCAAGTTGTTACTTCTGCTCTAATAAAAGAGTCACCCAAGTCCTTCTCCTTGCAAATCCAGCCTGAAGGAGGACTGGTTTGTCAGATATTGGTTTGTCCTGCAGAGAAGCTTGCCCATGGACCCCGAGTTCAGAGTCTCCAGCCCTCCCCTCTCTTTTACAGACCTTGTTCACCACTGAATGGCAAGTTCTGTAAAAGCCACAAACTTCCAAGCTATATGTAGCATAAGGCAGCTGTTTGTCCCAAAATCCCACTGAGCTGACTACAGCAACACACAAATTACAAGCTTTACCTAGCAGCAGATAACCCACCAAGTAATTTCTGGCTTTGAGCTATGAGAGTCAGTGGGGTTCACTTCTTGCAGCTGCCTGCACTTGATGCAGTTCTATTTTTGAGCCCTGCTTAAATTCTGGGGCCCTTGGTTTAGAAGTGCCCAAGGGTAAGAGAAGGCAAAGGAAAAGAGGGTGCTCAATTCACTTTGCCATTGTGACTTTTTTTTTTTTACAGCTAAGCATCCAGCTACATCCTACCCAACTTACCTTGGCAATGGATTCAAAATTATGCACATAAAATACCCTTCTTAAATCTGGAGATGGCGTGAACAGGGACTACTATAGAATTGCATAGCCTTTTTTTACCCTGTACTGTATATTAAGTTGTATAAGGCCCTACATATCATTGAAATAAAATGATGAAGGCTTCCACACTTTTTTCCAGTGTTGGGAGTTGATTAAGCAACAGAGACCTTGCAATACAAAGTGGAACAGGCTCTAGAACACCATTAACAACCTGAGCTTTGATTGTAGATTCCCATTTACCTCATTAAAATTTTGACTCACAAGTGAAGGTTGGCTCCACACAGCCCAGCAGAGACTGGGCAGAGATCCCAATTTGTCTGAGGATCAGTCTAATTGAGGATCAGTCGTAAATTGAGGATCAGTCTAATTGAGCTGATCCCATCACGGTCCTCAATGCCACACAGATTGAAAAGGCTGGATCCTGAAGCAGTAAATGGCCAAACTTTTTTTTGTTTGGTTTTTTGGTTGTTTTTTTTTTGGTTTGGTTTGGTTTGGTTTGGTTTGGTTTGGTTTGGTTTGGTTTGGTTTGGAGTTTTTTTGTTATTTATGAACTGGTAAACTCTCATGGGCCCTGATGTTTCCAAATACTAGACTAGGAAATATAGAGTGGCCAAATGTCCTCATTTTTCCTTCTCTTCAGACATTCGTGATGGCTAAATTTTGATGAAGAGACCTCTTTTAGTAAGACCAAGCACCTCTCTGTAACTCTTCTTACACGAGAAAAGCTCCAAGGACTCTCAGAACCTCTCCAGAACTTCCATCCTATTTGCTTCAGGACAGGCACAAAAGCCTTTCCTGGCATACCTGAGGAGCTGAAGGTACACTTCCATCTTACATTACTCAACCTCCTGCTTGGTTTTTTGCACCCTGAGTTTCATGATGCTTAAAAAGAAAAATAGGCAGCAATGGAAAAAACATTTCTGTGGTTGAGTGTGGCTTTTGCTCCAAAAATACACCAAGCAGCTTGATACCACAGGCATGCAAATGAGCAAGGGCTCAGTTTGCATTTGACATTCAGAAATACACTTGATGCAAGTTCACCTGTCACCCCCACCAAGAACAAAGTCTAACTAGTCAATAACTTGTGTATTGGAGTAATAAACCCTTCTTATCTGCACTACAGCATTGGGAAGGCCAAGCCAATCTGGCAAGAGCTGGTATGGTGACTGCTTTTTTTGGGGTGCTGATGATGCCTTAGGTTTTAACTTTTATATATTGTTCCCAGCCCTGCAGTGCCCGGTGTAACTCTGCAGTTCCCTGGAGCTCGTTCAGTGCTGTTCTCTCATGCTCACACTGACGTAACAAAGCCTCTCCAGCTCGCTCTCCAAGGACACCCAGACCCTCCTGGGCCCAACAACTGCAAACCTTCATCTTGGGGAGAGGGGGGCAAGCTTGGGCAAATTCCATCCTTGCCTGGCTTCTGCTTGGGCAATTGATGCTGATATCAAAGTGGGAAGAACTCGGGAGCTGTCATTGTCCATTTTGGGATGCACTGAGGCAGGAGCCTCTGGAGGCCAGAGTGTGACCTCTGAAGGCCTTTCCAATAAATCCCTCCTTTATTCCTTTATTCCTGTCTGGTCTCTGTTTCTAGGTAGCCACTTAAGGCATCACTAGCACCTCTACCAGTGTTTTTGATTGTGCTGGAGGTGTAGCTCAGGAATTTTTACTGCCCCAAAAAGGGTGCTGAGGGAGGGGCCCTGACACTCTGTAAGCAGAAACGCAAGCCACGGACAAGCTGCTTCTCTTCTTTGTCACTTGGTCACAAGAAGAACAGGAAATCATTTCTTGTCCTTCATTTTGCATGAAAAGCGCCTTGCTTTGCCACTATTTGCTCCACTTTATTTCCCATTGCCATTTTAAAGCAGGCAAACGAACTCTGCTTGGTGTTTGGGGCTGTCTGGGATGGAGGATCGCTACAGTTTTGTTTTTTGATGTCTAGTATACTTCTTCCAAGAAGATAAATGCACATGGCATTCTAACCACAGCAGGGCTAGCAAGAGCCGTGCACCAGACACCAGAGCAAGCCATGCGTGCCTGGCAGCAAGAACCTGCACCTGCTCCTCTTACATGCAAGTGAGACAGGGCTGCTAGGCTTCATTGTGTGAGCAAAGAGTGCAGAATCCGAACAAGAGGGGGAAATCAAATAGTTTGATTTCTTTTCTGCTTGCACAGAAAAGCTCCGGCAAAGCCAGAACGCTCTCGTCTGAGCTCATGCTTCGATCATTTTCCCACAGGACCATCCTTCCCCCAGCAAACAGCTTCCACAGAGCTCACACCATGCACACAAGGATATTTATCACCAGAGAGGATAATAAAACACTCACAGAAGGGCTGAATTCCAGACTCGATTACGAGGAAAACCAAGAGCTCTCATGAAGGCTGAATATCACACATTGCGTTATCACAGTACACACTGGGCAGCTTTTCCCTAAAAGGAAAGCTTGTGGTCACACAGCGATTTGAGATGGGAAATGGCAGAAACAATGGCTCATTATTTATTTTTTTTGGCTCTGTAGTATTCCTGCATGACCAGATGTTAAGCATGGTTAGGCTGTCTAAACTCGCCAGTCCGAAGCTAAATGGATGCAAGCCCACCAAGCACCGCCCTTAGCCCATCACCCCTCTCTGTGGAGCCCACATCTGGTCAAATCTATAGGTACAAAGGGTACAGTGAGTCAAAGAGCACAGCAGTAGGTGTGCTACAACCTCTCATATTTCCTTAACACAGGGGGAAAGAATCAGGTGAGATCTGAGGCGGAGGTTTCCCCGGAGACACAGCACACTGAGGTGAGGGTGGTGGTGGGACATTTTCCTCGTGGAAGAAGCTCCCAGTGAAGAAACAGGTCTCATCAACCTATATTTTGGGTTTGAGGCATATTAGCTGAGTATATCAGTGCAAGCACTGGCATGCAAGGGGAAGTAACAGTTCAGGACAGGTACGAGGTCTCACCCCTGCTGAAGTCAATTAATAAAGTCACTCTATGGCTAGGCCTGTTTACAGCAGCCAGAAATCCAGTTTCAGTGTTCCAGGCAAATCTCGACAGTGGGAGAAGGTGGGGAAAGAAGAAACAGATCACGAAATGACATGATACAACATATTTCCTCTAAGTCCTTCAACGGGGAAAGACTGGCAAAGGTGTTTCCACCAGGTGTTAGTAAGTCTCTCACTGAACAACTAAGGTAGCAGAAGCAAGATTAAAACATGCCAGGGGCAACAAACGGGATTTTAATTGGCTTGGTTTGGTTTGATTGGTTTTTTCTTGCTTTTAATTCCGCACTCTCATTTCACTCTGTATTAGGCAATTCGTTATCTAATTTAAAGCAGGCATTATATGTTAGAGTCTCCACACTTTGCACACTGCGTGTTTAGACCATCTCCTTCATGTGATGTCTTTTTTCTGTCTGCCTCTGTTGTTTTGGCTGCCAGAGTAGAAATCCTTTGCCTCTGACTTCCAGAAAATCTGTTTCCCTATTTCTGCTTGAAGCCAGTTGAAGCAGCTGCTGCCCTGACAGCAAAAGCAAGAGGACAAGAAGCCCTCAGAATCACAAATAACTTTGGAAAAAGTACCTGGAAATGTTTCAGGCACAACTTTCAGATCATCAAAGGAAGCCTTTAAGTTCTCAAGTGACTTACCTTGAAATCACATGAAAATATACCTGTGTGTGCTGCAGAATGCCTTCCTCTTCTGGAGAGACATGAATGTTTCCTCTGGACTAAAAGAGCAGCTGCAGCAGAGAGCAAACTGGAAGGTCATGCAAATTCAACTCCCTCCACTTGCTCTCTCTTTTAGGACTACCTCCACCTATGGCAGGGATCCGAGGTAGGTGTAACTCACATGGGACCTGATCCCATTCTCATGAAGCCAACGAGAGCTTTCCCCTGGCTTTTATAGGCATTGGATCCAGGCCACGCTGGAGGAGCTGGAAGGCGCAGGTTAAAATATCCCTGGTGTGTTTCCTTTCACACACACACACAGTAATTCCCTCCCCTGTAGCTTGTTTCAGCAACAGTTTTGTGGGGTTTTCTTTTTTCATCCAGGCTCTCTTGTACGCAGTTCTCACCCCGAGGCTAGAGCAAGGCTTTGAAAGCTTTCCCTTCTGGAGTTTTAGAGTTACTGTTAGGTACAGTTTGTCTGATTTTTATCTTGGAGCTCTTATTAAATCCCATGCCATCCTCACAGAGTTAGAAATCCTACTTATTTCAGGGAGGAGAGAGTTCTCTTGCCCCAAGCCAAGCTGAAAACTGTAGGTACTAGGAGGTGCTGCTCCCAGGAGATGCCTCTGACTCTAAAGTAAGGCCTGAGACTCTTAAATCTTATCTTGCTCCCTGCTTCTGCAAAGCATTCTCTGCTGAGCCCTAATGAGATCCTTCCTGGCACAGAAATTGCCATGCTGTTTGGTTTATTTAGACTTGTATTTATAGAGTGTGACAGAACAGGGATAATGATGGTAATTGGGTTTGACGCAGCATGAGCAGGAAAATGTGCAGAAGGAAGGAGTGTCTTCAGAGGAGTTTCATCTCGAGTTTATCTAGAGGCAAGGAAACTGCTGTGTAAGATTTCCTCTGTCTTACAACCAGCAGGACCTGCTACAAGGTTGTAATAACTCCCCTCACAAAGTGATCTGAGTTAAGAATGTGTTTGTTTAGGCATCCGTGGCTACAGCTAAGAAACTAAGATACAAACTGCAAAAAAAAACCCCAAAAAAACCCAAAAAACCAAAACAAAACCAAGGCATTTAAATGGGAGGGGAGGATTCACGGGCAGTTTTTAACCCCTGAAACTATTCCCACTGAGATCAGTGGGGCTTCTGCTGAGAAACCTGTGGAGGAGACAATTTGTCACCCAGGGGAACAACACCATTTTCCGGTGACTCTCTGGGGCACAGAGATCAAGCCTCAGGCACCTTTCACAGAAAGCCATCAAGCTGTGCTCACACCTCCCACATCAGAGAGCGAACACGAGGGAGGTAAATTCAAGAATACCTGGGAGATGCCAGGCACCTGAGAGATCAAGCCCTTACCTCCAAATCAGAGGGCATTTTCCATCTTCTTCCCTGGCACCATCTGCAGGACCAGGCTGGAAGTGGTTCTGCCTGCCTGCAGGTAAACCCAGCAACAGGGACCTGAGAGAGAAATAAAGCCAGTGAAATGCAGGTTCATCACTTTAGGAGCCTGCCTGATCTTCCAAAGGATGGGTCCATGGGTAGCTTTGGGAATACCACAATCTCTGCACTCCGCTGCGAAGTCCTTATGCTGAAAAATCAGTTTAGGTCCCCCTCTTCTGAAAAAATTCTAGTTTAAACAATGAGTTGGCAGCTTTAAAACAATAGGTTTTTGTTTGGTTTCTTTTTTGGTGTATGTGTGAAAGGCTCTTTAATTTGATTGAGGAAATTGATTGAAGATATTAAGACATCTTTAGAGACTCCTACAGCTGTGTGTTCTGTGTCTCTGCTCTGTCTATTCAGCCCGTTTTCCAGGCTGAATTGCAGACATATTTCACAGTGAAGCCCTGATGCAGTGAAGTTGCCAGGTGGTATGGTTTTTGTGACACTGAAACCACTTGCAAACTCAGTTTGCAATTAATGCGTGCTTTCTTAGTCCAAAACATCTTCTTCTTGCTGAGAACAATTCCTCTCTCCCTGCCCCACCCCCCTCAATCCCCAGAACTTTCTCGAATAATATGTGACATTCTCGGAAAAGCCAAAGTAGAGAGTTGGACATTTTTAGACAAAATTTGCAAAGTTGGATTTAAGCTTTTTTTTAACCCGAGCCACTTTCAGATGAAAAGATGTTTTGATGTGAAACAGTACAAAATACCAAAACCAAAACTATATGGTTCAGCGTCACAGAATATTCAAATTAATCCGTGTTAATCCGCTGCTTTTTACCTCCACTGCTCCTTCAAACACTAAAGAATGGAACTTGATTTTCTCCTTGATAACTTTGTCAACTCATTGAAGTGAATAGAAGCCCTGATATCAGTCACCTTTTCATAACAGACTGGCATGGAGAATTGTCTCCTCCACCCTCCTACCCAACAGTCCCAGCCAAGCTGTTTGACCCCAGCAGCCTAGAGGGAAAGAAAATGTTCAGAGATAAATAAAGCAAATATTCAAAAAAGAGTGTGGTCAATACATAGCAGAGCCATCACACCCATCAAAAAAAGAATGCGTGCATTTGTGTGTGCATCTCCCTCTCTGTAAATTTTTACTTTGTTTTTGATTATATTCTACTTAGGCATCAGCTCCCGGAGTGGCCTACACCTTTTTTTTTGTGAAGCAACCCTGATGAGCGGAAGAAGGGCATCAAAAGTGACAGCAGAGAATCAGGGATGGAAGGCAAAGCGCCAGCCCCAGGTGGAGGTCCAGCTCCCTCCAAGGAGGGATCACTCGGAAAGGAGAAGTTTGGGGAGCTGCAGGCAGAAAACGACGCGCACGCATCACTCAGGAAGAGTGCGGCCGCGAAAAAAACACACAAAAAACCCAAAGGTTGGCTAAATTCAGAGCAGCCCAGTGCCAATGCCTCACCAGGGAAGCACAGAGCAGGACTGCCAGGTTACACCCCTGGAGTAAAAAAAGGAGGAGAGTGGAGAGTGCCGGAGAGGCAGGGAGGGAGAGAGGAGGACCACTGTAAATGTCAATGTGCGAACTACTCGGGTGCACAAGGATGCCATTTTCTAGCCCAAAAGTGTGCCACAGCCCTCCACTTTCAGTTCTAAATCGTGCCAAAACAGTGGGAGGCAAGGGACAAGATTTTTTTAAGGAACTAAATAGTTTTAAAGTTGTTTTCAGACCTATCAGAGAAACTTTTTCCACTGTCTGTCTGTCTGTTTCAAAATTGTGTTTCTGTTCTCCTTGTCAGCACCAGTTTTAAAATCTGTGTTAACAGGCGCTCCCAAACCCCAGCCTACATCTTCAAGTGGACAAAAGGTATTGAATATTGCTGTTGGTTCTACAACTTCATCACCTTTGGTGCATTTCTGCTGACCAGAAATTATCAGTTTCAATACGGATCTGTTGGAGAGAGTCCAGAAGCTCACCACAAGGATGATCCAAGGGGCAGAACACCTCTCCTGTGAGGAAAGACAGAGAGAATTGGAGTTTTTGTGAGAAGACAAGGCTCCAAAAACACATCAGAGCATACTTTCAGTACCCAAACGCAACCTACAAGAAAGACAGGGGCAAAGTTTTTACCAGGGGCTGTTGTGATAGAACAAAAATAGTTTTAAAGTGAAGGAGGGTAGGTTTAGGCAAGTTAAAAGAGAGAAGTTTTTTTTACAGTGGAGGTGGTGTGGCACTGGAACACATTGCCCAGAGAAGTGGTAGATGCTCCATCCCTGGAAACACTGGGGGACAAGCTGGATGGGATTTTAAGGTCCCTCCCAACTTAAACTTATTCTATGATTACGACAGCCCTTTCAAGGCTTCCTCTCTGTCTCCCAGGTGAGGCCTCCCAGTTATGTCCTACAGAGAAGGGGAATAGTTTCTCATCAAGCCAACGGTTTGATAAACCCTGTAATTAGTAAAAGTAGTCTTTTGATCCTAGACATTCTCTTCCTATCTTCAACTTCCTTCCTTTTTCCCACAGCCTACACACAACGTTTGGGGGAAATCTTTCTCTCTCTCTCTCGGATACTAATGGAAATGCAAGGCTATTTTTTCCCTCCATTCTTCTTCCTCCAAATATGCTCAACAGGGCCCTTAACCACCACTGAATTAAGCACTTGCTTGACCTCAGTTCTTTGAGAACAGCGACTCACAAGCTTTGAAATCACTATGTGCATAAGCCTGTGCTGACTCTAGGACCTCAACGTGTCACGCTCCCGCCATGCAATTAATTCCTACAAAAATTGGCAGCCAGGGCACCAACTAATTCGGTTTTCTGTGCATTTCCTGTTGCTTTTGACTGGGGAACAAAAATATAGCTCATGTTCAGAATAAATGGAGCCTGGAAGACGCATTCTGCAAGAATCACTTATGCGCCAGGCGTTTTTTACAAAGGCTTGGTCTTTTCTCTGTTTGAAACAAGCACATCTTTCTCTGCAATCATCTGCTGGTGGTTTCAGCTGCTTTTTGGAGTGGTTGCCAAGGAGCAATTGGCCATGGGGCAACCAGATGAGAGAGCTGTATGGTATGGAATGGTAAATTCTGCCCCAGTGATATTACTAATTGGCTCTGCAGCTCACAGCACAGCCTCCAAGAGAGCACTCTGCTCCTCTTTGACCACAAGCACCACTTTTAAATATTGGGTTAACTCTGGTGTGACTGCACAGGGTTCAGCCTTCAGATTAGACAGAGGTGCCAGCTGAAAAGATATTTACAAAAAGGCCAGTCACCAGTAGGCATTGGTGTGAAAATCTCTGTGGTACAGGCAGTTAAAACAGAGATCTGCAAAATCACCAAAGGAGGGAACTGGACACCATTTCACATCAAAAAGGCTGGACAAATCAATGGCTGGAGTTGCCAAGCAGCTAGGTCCAAGCACTCCAGAGACAGCTCTCTTCTCAAACTGCAGCACCCTTGGCCAAAAAATTTAACGGATTTTAAAGGAAATAGACAAATTTGTAAGGAGTAAGTTCCTCAGTGGCTATTCAGAGTGAAATAGGCTAATTTGGAGGCAATAAATCCATAAGTGGGTCCATCAGCCCTGATAAACTGGCAGTGACTTTGGAGATTGATGCCTTACATACAACAGAAAATAAGGCATGTTAGGAAAGAGATGTTTTTACCATGGTTTCATGGGTGTTTCAATTAAATTCCTGGTACTGACAGCTTCAGGACACAAATATCCAAGCTGCAAAAACCATTTGGTCTGACTTAGCATAGTATTCATCAATTTAAAAAGTCACACTATCTGAAATACATCATCAGGATAATGGCATACACCAGATCCTTTTACCAAGCCATGAAATATCTGGGAATATGCCAAAAATCAAGCTCCCCACATAACCCTGTTCAGGCTGAATCATCCGTCCCATCTCCTGTATGTACTGGGAGGTAAGGCACAAACACCACCTGTAAGCAGATTTTCTTCCCAGATAGCCATCATATATTAAATGAGTTTAATACTGGTTGTCTCATCCTTCTGAGACGCCTGTCCTGTGTCCCAGCTGCTCAGAGTGAAATTCCACCACAGGTCCCAGTCTTTACCCTTTGCATGTACTAAAACAATCTCATGAGACTTCTTTTATTCTGCTAAAATGAAATATTTCGCTAAAGCTTCAAGGAAAGTTCTGCTTTCCCTTTTGTTTTTTGTTTAGCTTTTTTTGGCAGAGAAGGAAAAGTGTTATTTCCTCCCTGCCATCCTTCTTCCCCTCTCCTCCACGTTTTTCTGACATGGAGTTATGACTCGTGGCGGCAGAATGCCAACGCTGAGAGTCTCCTTTCCAAAGTTCTTATGTTTGTAGAGCTCACACTGGCTCTGAACACCAGGGTGCATTGTCCCCTCCAGGTTTGGACTGCATCTGGCAGGCAGACGCTGGGTATTTCACAGGCACCCTCACGAAGGAGGAGGAATTTGCACTCAGATATCCTCAGAATATCCTGAGTTTGCACTCAGAATGTTCTCAGTCTGTCGTTCCAGCAGTGATGAGTGGAAACGAGCTATACCCACTGCTCAGGTGCCCCAGGTCAGGACACTGTGCTCCTTTTTTAAATGTGTGTTTGTGACGGGGTTGTGTAAATGTCCCTCTGTTGGTAAAGCAATCACACCTCCAAGCTACCGTGGCTGAATGAACACAAAACTCTGCGTAAGCCACGTAGTTATGCATGTCCTCAGAAAATCCTGTTGGCTTATTCAAACACAGAGAGACACCCAGTCACCTTCTGCAAATGCCTTCTCGTGACAGAAGTGGTTTCCAGTGATCTCTGAAATAAAGCTAAATAACCACCACATTCCACGGGGCCGTGGTGTCCCCGAGTGCTTTGTTTTTTTGTTTTTTTTTTTTCTCATTCCTGCTGCTTGTTATGATTTCGCTGAGCTTTGGCTGCCTAAAAGTGAATGAAAATGACATCAACTAAACCTGAGGTGACTCTCCCACAGCAGGCAGGTGAAAAGAAGTGGAACAAAAGCTTTTGACAAAGGAAATATTTCTTCAGGCGAGCAGGCAGATTCACGTGCACGTGTGCACACAGCAGATCACTTCTCATTCCACCTTTCTCTCCTCCAGGCCTCTGAAGGAAGCTTGTGTAAATAGAAATTCTGAAATCCCAGGAAATGCCAAGGTTTTTATTTGCTCCTACTTTTCCCTCCAGATGATTGTCCCATCACCAATATAAAAGCAAAGCCTACTACAGAAAATGTGGCAGATGGCTGCATTTCAGGTTCCTCCAGCCACAACACTCCCACCAAGGCTGTTCTGGGCCACCCACCCACCCTTAGAAGTGGTAAGTAATCTACTCAAACAGAAATATTCAAGAATTTTCAGTCTCGGAAAAGAAAAGAAACTCCTTTTTTTATTATTATTTCCCCAGAAAATAGTTGCTCTTTTTGGACAGGAATTTCTGAAGTTTTTAATCTTCTTTCTTATTACCAGCCCCGTCTTTCATATATATCTGAAATAGTAAGAGACCCAGCACAGGTTAAATGTTTGGGAAAAGGTACTTTGAATGTTTCTGAAAAGTTTTCAGCAGAAAATCTGTCAGTTTAGTGCTGCTTGAACATGAGTCATGCAGTTCATTGATGCATGTCAATTTCTGTCAGAGAACTGAAATGATTTAAAGAACAACATGAGTTTTTTTCCTTTTCAGCCTTTATCTTTTCATGTCTTCCTTTACTGCATCTTGATTACCCTGTTTTGTTTTGAAATGCCATAACGTGAGGTAAACAATCTTTCAGTTTTGACAAAACATGTCATTTTGGCAATTAAAAAAACAAGGCACAATTAAGTTTGAAAGTAGATGCTTCCATAAAACAGCAAGATTAAAAATTCATATTAAAATTTCCCATGTGATAGAAATTACATTTTCTGTCATGCTGTCAGATACTCTTTTCCCTACCAATCTTTGCCATCCATTTCAGATGTATTCTGGGACAGGAATTCTACTTTTCACTTTCACATTAACATTTTTTTCTTCTCATTCCCTTTCCTCCTCGGTATTAACACGGATATGTTTGGAGGACAAGTCCACAGTAAAACAGGGATTCAGATTATCTGTGTGGCCTGTGATGCCATTTGCCTTTTCCAAGGAATTTTCTGGGTGTTCAGTGCCCAAAAGCCAGTTTTTCTGGGTTTGCATCATCCGGGTTACTGAAGAAGCCTCTCTTTATTCCTGCCCAGTGGGATCATGGTGGTCATCTCCTTCACCTGTTACTTCCTTATTTTCACCATTTCCTTCTTTCCTTGCAGAAAAGAGAGGAGTCAAGTTGAGATCCGAAAGCGAAGTCCCAAACAAAAGGGCACCTGGAGCTTGCTTCTTTACTCGTGGCCATGATTTTTCTGAAGGATTAGGCAGAGAATGTGGAGTGACAGTGAGGGGCTGCTCAGGGGCATGGGTGACACGAATTTTCCAGAACACAAAACCACATGTGAGTTGGAGACGAAAAGAGGCAACACAGGCAGCACAAGCCAGAATCCAGTTCTTCTCAGCAGCCTGGTTCTTCACTGCCATGATGGTGACCTAAAATCTGTCCAATATTTTTTCTTCACATGCGACCTGAACGCCGAAACTGAGCAGGAGAAAATACTTTTTTTAAGTCCTTAATATTTTTTTTAAGTTTAAGAGGAGCTGCTCTGGGATCAGAAATGCTGGTGACAGCCACGGTACTGGGCAGAGCCCTAAAGCAGGTGCTTCTCTGTTTGGTTTATGGAGCCCAGGTGAACACCAGGGGAGCCCGAGGGAAATCAGAAGCATGGATTTGTCAGCACCAGCCACTCCCCACGGGTGTCCCTGAGGGCAGAGCAGGATGCCCACAAGATAACACAAAGCCCTGGTGCCCAGGGCGAGCTCTCCTGGGTACATTTGTGATGACTTCCCATTGCACCAGGCAGACTTTTAAGAGGGAGTGGCCTGAAAAAGCCCATGGCTTCTGGACGTGAGGTTTTCCTTCTGTTATCAAAGTCCAATACCAGATAAAGAAAGGAGTCGAAGCATTCTTGCTCAGTTTCTCAGGTTGTTTATTAGTTTTGTTATCAATTTCACAGCACAGCCTGTGCCTGGCTTGTCACTGTGGATTCAGAGCTACAATGGCTGCTAGGTCTTGTGTGCAGCATGTTTTTAAAACTTTTTTATCCAACAATTAACCACAACCTATGATATTTTCCATTTTGTACCAATAACTATCAAATCTTTCTAACATGTTTCTTCTACCTCAAACCCATTCTACCAATCACTCTGTGCCTTCTTCAGAGTGGAGCATGGAGAGGGAAGAAGGAGAAAGAAGGACCCAGGGATAACACCTTGAGTCTCCATCTTGCCTCTATATACCTATATACTACAAAACCTTATACTATAGATTTTCATCTTGTGATAAACTAAACTAAAATCTATCTCCCACCTTCAATGCTTTCATTCATTCAGGAGTGTTGGAAACTTTTTTCAGGGGCACAAATCAAAGGCTGTGTCCTCCTGGAGTGCCAGAGGGTACTTCAAACCCCTCACGGCGACAGGAGAGGCTTTCTGACCTTCTTGGACTCCAAGAGAGGCCAAAGTTTACATCTTCCCTCCACAAACAGAGGACTGCAAACAGCCAGCAGCACCACCAAGGGTATAACCAAGGTACCATTCTCCCAACTTCACTAGGAAACAAGCGGCCAAAAAGAATGAAGCAGCCAAGGGTTTTGTCTCTTTGGCCCCACCTCCAAACAGCAGTGCTTGCTCTGTGTGAAGTCCAAGAGCAGGGAAGACAAGCTGGCAGCCCCTTGTCCTGGCTGGCACCCAAAAATCAGACTCATTCCGTGCCATCCGTCCGCAGCAAGCCAAACAATCTTGGAGGGACAGGCTTCTTCTGCAGCTCACTCCTCTTTTTGCATCCACACATGCATGACGGTCTTTATCCTGCTAGGATGACTCACACCAGGGATTTCCCACCGGTGTGACTGTTCCTGGACACGGGTCTGAGATAATGCAGACAGCAAGGGCAGTGGGAAATGCCACCTGTCCTCTCCCTGGTTCCTGTGGCCTCAGAAATGTGTGACATGATGACAGCCAGCTCTTGCATTAGCAGGTCTGAGGCCAGCACAGTGTGAAGGCTGGATTTTACCCACCAGGCAGACAGGAAAGGTGGCACATGCCCCTGTCCAGCCACATCACAGCCCACAGAGGAGCTGTGACTTCCACCTTGTCACCACTTCACTGGGGTGAGTCTTAAAATTACGTCTTGTGACAGAGAGGCTCTGTCAAGGCCCTGGGCCAGCCTAAAAGAAGCCAGAACCAGAAGCAGCCATATGTGATTGTGGTTAGTGTGATGCTGTGTCTGTGGCAATAAACGCTTCTGCAGGGGCTGGGTGGCTCGTGAACCCATCAGGAGCACAAGCAGAGCAAAAGACCTTGTTGATGGACACAGGGCTCTGCAAAATGGATTAGAATGGAACAAATACGTACAACTGGAACTCTGAAGGACAGCACGGCCAGAAAAAGTGACTTTTGACTGATGAGGTGTAATTTAAATATTATAATACATCCCTAAATGTGATAACAAGCTTAATTAGGTACATGCCACCACGTATATGACTATATTCCTCAACTCCCCACCTGGATCTTGTTATATGTAAGAAGAGGAGGGGTAATAAGATTGGGCTATACATAAGGAGTGTAGGAATTTTACCTAGTTAGGAGGAAGACCCAAAAAGGTCAGAAAGGTGACAGACTACTCTTCTCTCCTTCCTCCCAAATGAGGACACCTTGTTAAGCTTCTGGGTATGGTTTTTATTACAACATATTATTTTATAACATTCTTTTCATTATTAGAGCTCTATCACAGCTAGTTAATTTATCAATGACAATTCTGAATCTACTTCTGTTGCTCCAATAAACAGCATTACTTGTGAATCTGCGATCACACAGATTCTTGTTGAACACAACCAGACTTACAAAACCAAATTGGTTATTTTCAGAAATAAAGCCTGGCATCAGCCATCCCTCCAGTGTCTGAGGACCAGCTGGAAAGAAAAGGGGTTTATTTATGGTGTATGACCCAGCTGAAGGGACGGAGCACAGTGAGAGCAGCCCCACATTCCATCTCATGGCACTTCCTCCTCACAGCTCCAAAAGAAAAGCTTATGGATCATTAGCCACTCAATCAGGCACTCACACTTCTTGGCCCTGGGCATCACGTTTCCAACGTGCCAGCACAAAATACGGCACGCTCAAGGCTGGCAGGCAACCCACTGCCACTGCCTAGACTTTCTTTCCTGCGAGAGACAGCGAGTGGTCAGGGAGCTCAATTCCTACAAGAGTCTCGGAGGCATTTTCCCCATCAGCGCTGGTATCTGCCACTGCCTTTGACAAAATAAAAGGCCTTTCCCTTCACAGTGAGAGAGGCACGTCTACAGGCAGCTCCTGTTTGCCACCAGGGCTTTTTGTGAGCAGACAGCTCCAGCTCGAGCCAGGATGAGTGTTTGGTGTGCTGCAAGCTTTGGCAACGGCTTATCTTTCCCTAGCGGGCTCAGCGCTGCCATATCTGTGCCCTGAGCTGAGTTTTGGCAGTGTCTGCTCCAAAATGCTCTTCCTGAGCTGTGTCTTGCCTTGTATCTTCACTCTTTTTGTGCCCACATCCTCCACTGGAACAGCTTCTACTCTCTGGAGCGCTGTCACCCCAAACTCCAGAGATGGGATGTGTTTGGGGGTGGAATTTGCCAAAGCTGCCATCTATCTGAATGCACTGAGAGCATTCAGAATGCACTATCTATCTGCCCTGAAATGCACTGAAAGCCTCTCCAGCTGAGCTGTGCCTAGCAGGGATGGAGGCAAAGGCTCTCCTGAGCATTTGAGATTTGAGAGCATCAGGATCCTGTCCTTCCTGAAAGTGGAGCAGCTTGTCACAATTTGAAAGCAAGCTAACAGGCTCTGTCCAGAAGCCTGCAGCTGGAGCAGCTGAAGTGGAGCCACCTCCCACAATGCTGGGCTAAATGGATTTATTTCAGCATCCTCTCACTCCTCTCATATCACTCGCTCTTGCCCTGAAGAGGTCAGCTCTGCCCCAGAGTCTGTTTCTCTGCTTCTAAGCTTCTGTCTGCCTTGGGGGAAAAAAAAAACCAAACGGTTGCTCTGTTCTGCAGGATCTTTCTCACACAACTTCTTGATTCTTCCAGCCTCTACAGGAAAGGATTTTTTACTTTTCCCTCGTTACAATGCTTCCTTCATGACACTGCCTAAAAATCTCTCGAGTCTCCTCTGCTCTTGCCCTCTGGAGAGGCACTCAGCTGAAAAAGTGATGCTACCTAAGTCTCCCAAAATGCCAACTGCTCAGCTGCAGAGTGACACTCACAAGATCTTGCCCAAACACTCGAATTCCAGCAGAATTCCAGAGAACATACAGAGATTACAGAGAATACGGAGAACCAACATCTTGTCCACTGAGAGAAGGTGTCAGGCAGCTGTGACAAAAAGAAAAACTCTAGGCTCAGAGTAACTCCGCTGTAACAAGAAGAAAATGGGAGAGCAGGGAAATGTTGGATTCAAGTCTGCATTTTTCAAACTGAGTGGGAGCTTTCAGCTCCAACCTTACTTCTCAGGCAGTGTGGATGCTGGTGGCTCAAGCCATAAAATTAATAAAATTGAAAGTACCCTCGAGACCAGATAACACAGGTTTTGTAGAGATGATGCTGCACAGTTTGGCCACAGCCAGAGTCTGCGCCCAGCTTGTCTTGTGCAGTGTTTTAACCACAAGAAAACCCTCCTCTCTGATTTAAACCACTTTTCTGTTCCTTTCTGCACCCTGACAAAGCTGGAAATCTATAGCAGTGCATACACTGTGCATTGATTTTAATACAAAAAATGGTATACAGATACAACTGAGATGTTTCCAGCCGATAAAGATAATAAGCGAAGATAAAAGCAAAAAGCAAAGAAAGTTCAATCTGAAAGTGCATGTTTGAATTGGACTGTTTGGAGAGTCCTAGCCTGACTTGGAGGGAGCAAGGCAAAGCCCTTCTCAGTGCTTATCTGCAGAGCTATTCTTGGCTTCTCCTTCTCAGGTTTTAGTTTAAATATCTGCAATTATTTACCTACAGCATGTACCAATTTTTTTTTTTTCCTCTTCTTGAACAATGACTAATTGCCTCATGTGAAGGCAAATATTTAAGTATGTGTGCAGGAAAGCTTTTCCCTCCCAGACAGATAGCAAGCAGAGCCATAAAAAGCCTGGTGATCATACGTGGGGTTTTCACGTGTTTTTCCCTCATTTCTATGCTGTGTGGGGTTTAAAAAGCATCAGAGTTCTCATGTCAAGGTTTTTAAATGCACACTAACAACCTGAGCTGGCCTTTTCAGCATGAAATGCACGCAAACTTCCGTGTGGGTATAGAGTTCACACAAAGCCTCAAAAGAGAAATTGAAATAAGAATAGATTTATGAAAAAAGGAAAACAGGAACTGACTAATCAGTCAAATTTCACAATGTTCTTCAGTACAGAGAAAACAGAAGACATTTGCAACACTTGCTGGTTAAATAAGCTGCTCCAAATTACCATATGAAGTTATTATTTGAAAAAAAATTTTTTTTTAAAGGGTAAAGCTTTCCAAGTTACCTTGCCTTGCACATTAGTCTTTTGACAAGCCAGTCACAGTACATTTTCTCAGCAATACTGCTCAGGGTTTTGGGAAGAAAGCCTAAGACAAAACCTCAGAATGAAATGATTGCTTGTTTGTACTTAGTGGTGTAAAAATTTAGCCATTTACTTAACCTTAAATGGATGAATAATCTCCCCAATACTTGTTGAAAATTCACTAAAATGTAGTTTATGTCTCAGAGATTTTCTGCATCCCAGTCAGAGGTCTCTCTGTGATCTTTTATCCATGCAATACAGGTGCAGACAGAAAATCTGTGTATGCCAAATGTCATCCTGGAAAATGTTATCTTTAAATAATAGAAATAAAATTACAAGGAAAAAAAAATTATGATCTCACACTTAAATTGGCACATGCAAAAGCACATAATGTTCAGATGGCAGTTTATTCAGATAATTTCCAAGTATAAGCCTGATCACTTGACTTCTGGAGAAGGAAGGCTTGCACAATATTTCAAGATCAACACCACTTTCTCAGTTTTTCCCTAAAGAGGATACCAAAGAGTTTGCAAATTCATCAGCCTGAAATTGCCTATTTTACCCCAGAAAAATTTAAATTGGTTATCCAGGCACCGTTCCACCTCTTCCAGATGTTGTCTTTCATTTTCATTTTGCTTGCATTGTCTGAGATAAGTGACAATATAAGCCTGCAGAACAGCATGTCCTGCTGTTGGCTGTAAGTAATGTAAAAAAAAAAAAAACACAACCCCTAGTTTCGG
>VZRF01014981.1:61982-73674 GCA_013396875.1 Vireo altiloquus
GCTTCACTTAAAGCATCTGTGTCTGCAAGGGAAACAAATAATTATTGCCTTTCACATATAGCACAGAGCCTGGTTTTTCCAGGGTGTACTTTTAACAGTCAGGACCTCGAACATCACATGAACCAATATTTGGCCCAAAGGCTGATGTGCTTTCCTTTGAGCACTTTCTAGTGCTGTTCCTACAGAGACCCAGAGTCCCAAAGATAACATGTAAAGGTTTAAATGCTTGCCAGCTTGGAAAGCTTCCTCCTCACCCACCTTTTAATCCCCCTCACCAGGAGAATCTGGATAATGCACATGTATGAGATGACTTCCACTCCTTCCACTGGAAATTAGCAGCTCAATCACAGACACCTGAAATTATCTTTGCAAGCAGGGAGGATCACAGTCAGAAACTGTCCTGCCCTTGTTGGCTCAGCACTGAAGGATCCTCTGAACATAAACCACATCTCTTGGAGCAGAGGACAAGGCATGAGGGTCTGCAAAGCATCCTGTGCTCGGGGGAGCACCTCACTTGATATAAAGATATAAACTTCAACAGCACATCCACAGGTCAGGGCCCCTCCTACAGAAACAGGGGTCAAAGCATATCTGAGGTAATCTAGTCCTGAGGTAACCCAAACAAATGATAATATATGAAATAAAATATACCCTTTAACATGAAAAATCTATTTCTCACCACAGGTGGTCACGACCCTGTCCCTGCCATTCCCAACAACAGATATTGGGGCTTATCCATCAGGGAGGCCCCAAATGGTTTGTCCAGGTGAGCTCCTTGTTCAGTTTTCATGGGACATCACAGTGGTGTTCATTCTTTCAACGTGAATTCACCTTGATAACGCTTGAGCCCATCACAGAAAGTGTCTCCTAGCACAGCTCAGTCTCTGCAAATCCAGGTGTAAAATTATTCTTGGAGGAGGTTGTGGTGGTGTACTTCACTCCTCTAGAAGTCAATGGCAATTTTGCTGCTGACTTCAGCAGATAACTGGCAAGAATATGCAAAATCCAAGGCTTTGGGAGATCAAAACTACTCAGAAAAACACAGAATGTAAGTTTACCCAGCCTGAATATAATTCTTATGCCATGTTCATGAGTGGCCACTCCAACACTGCGCTGTGTTTTGGTCACAGCACAACACTGATGCACATGGCATCAGCTTTTTCCAGGAAGGCAAGACCACAGAAGGAACCTGGGGAAAGGTTTTCACTGCTCACCCAGCGCTGACCCTCCTCTTTGCAAATGCAGGCCACACCCAATAAGATCCAGGCCACAGTTGTGTGCTTGAAAGTGATCTAGAAAGAGAGCCTGAAAAGCCTGAAGGAGGGCTGGTGTGGAAAACTGTTGCCACTTTCTGTCCTGTTTTTTTTCCAGGACACAAAGGATTCGGCTGCAAGTAAACTACAGAAGTCCTTGCCAAATCCTGATCTATCCCCTCCACCTTGGCCTGGGTATGACCACCCTGGTGGTCCCTTCTCTGTTCACATTTGGCTCTGGAGATTAAAGCCTTGATGATCTTCTCTCATGCTCGTGGCAGGCATCACGAATGCAACAAGTCTCTTCCCTCCTCCCCAGCCTCTCGCAGGAAGCTCGTGGAATATATGTCATCTGCCAAGTCCCTGGTTGGAAAACTTTGACCAATATAGAAAGTCTGGACAAGAACTGGACTTGTTGGTTTGGTTTTTTTTTCCCCTTCTTCTGCTGCCTGGTTTAAAGTTTGTCTGCAGCTGCTGGAGTTACAGAGAGCACTTGAAAGGGTGACCACTTTTATTTTTTGACTAGATTGCAAGCCAGGCTCACCACAAAGCCATTTTTTATGGTTTTGCAAAAAAGCGTGTGGCAAACCTTAGAAAAGCTTCTTAGTCATCCTGTTAGTGACCACTGTCTTCTGGAGTTTTTTTCCTCCTCTCTCTCCCCCAGCTGTCACAGAGATTTTTCTGCCATTTCCCAGAGCGGAGGCACATTCTCATCAGCTACACAGCATGTTAAAGAAATGTTTCCCTGCTGGTTCTAAAGTATTTGTTTTCACAGAGCAGTGTCTCCCGGAGGTGAGATTTAAAACATGCTTCACAGGAAAATTGCAGTTTAACCACAGAAACAACTGAGAGCTGATAAAGCTATCCCTAGGAACAATTATTTTTATCGATGCTTCAAAATTTCGGTTGTAGAGCTGGACAACAAATTACAGAGAAAAGAAGAAAAAAAATAAAATAAGTCAATTTCATGGATAATTAAAAACAATTTAAAAACCCCAAGCTGTTGTTCTGTTGGTAGGAAGGGGGAGACATCCATTCTATTGACCAGTTTCAGATCTAAATTGTGGCAGAATTTCCCTGCTATACTAAGGGTGACTCACCGACTTTGGCTGAAATCAGACCACTTGCCCAATTTCTGCTGATTTCAATTCCTGCTAACCCTTGTTATTTCCCACCTAGCCAGTTGCAAACTGAGGAAAATACTATTTTTACAGCCTGACTGTCTTACTTTGTCACTGCTGCTTTTGTCTTGGCACCACAGAGTTGGGTCCCTTCTCTCTGTTGCTCAGTTCCCTATCCCTTGGAAATATCCCCTTCAACAACAGAACCCATGAAAGAGCCTTCAAACCTTTCTGTGAGGCATCAGGTGACAAAAATGCCCACATTTTTGGGACAGGATCAATAGGTACCCGAGCAGGGACATCTTTTGCAGGACAGATGCCTGCTCCTGTAGCACTGGGTGCCCCTAGATGAACATGAGCCAAGTGTGGCTTATTTAGCTCAAAAATCAGAGTTCTGCCTTAGAAATGCACGGCACAGGGCAAGATGAAGTGCCATGAAGAGTTTGCAAGAGTTTGGGGGACTCTGTGCTTGGTTTCCGACAAGGAATTCTCCTCTGGCTGTAAGAATAATCTTGTCAACCCCAATCCACCACCACCACCACCAAGATTTGTTTTCAAAGCAAGGGATTTGCTCAGTACTTATTCCTTAGTGCCCTTCCATCTCCAGCCCAAAGGAGAAAGGTCTGTGTCGTGGGGTTTTGCCTCATCAGGACGAATTCATTTCATCCATTGTCTTATTTAAAGGTGGCTCTGTATGGCATCAAAGCCAAGTAGAAGAGAGTTCAGTAAAGCCATAATTATTTGTGGGTATAACTCCAGTCAGTCCCCAGCAACAGAGACTGAGTTGCAAAGGCAGCATAAACAGTGCATTCAGAAAGGGCTGAGGGCACACTTTAAATTTTTTTTTTTTTTATATCAGGAGTTTCACTAAACAAAATTAAAGGGAGAAAGTCCTCCAAGTGCTTGAGGAAAGAGGAAAATTTATTAAAGCAAATTTTAAAAAAATTTATATTCTAATTGCTTCCCAACTTTCATCTTTTCCAACTCTGCCCTTCCCATTTCCTTTTGGGTGGAAGAGAGATTAAAGAAAGAGGAACATCTGAGGGTAACAGTGACAGAAAGAATCAGGAGGAGAAACAACCAAGTTCTAATTGAACTAAAAGGTGGGGAATGGGGATAGGTACATAAAAAACTTTGCTCATGAAGGACATCATTTTCCAAGGCTGTGTGAGAAATGGTGGAAGCTTCACCCTTGATCATTCTGTGCTAAAGGGAACAACCCATGCCTCAGACTCTCTTCTGCGTGAAAGTGATCAAGCAAAAACACAGGACCAAGAGAGAGGATCTGCTTGTGAAAATGTAGCTTCTGAGGGACAGAATTTTCCAGTCACACACTGGGCATGGTGCCTGCTGGGCTGGGAAGGGAGAAGGAGCTGGTGGCACGTGCTGAAGGAGCTGGTGCTGCCCCGGAGATTTGTAAGTCATAAATGGAAACACCAGGAGGGTTTCTGGGGATGTTTTCTGGTTTTCTACCCTCAGTTTGGGGTAGATGCTCTTGTTTGGGAATTCCCTTCAGCCCCTCTGGTGAGCATTTCCAGCTCACTTCCCACAGATTGCGTCACGTTCGTTTTTTTAATCGCTCAGGAAAAGAGAGAAAAGGAGTGAAAAAAAGATGCATTAATTGTGTTGGAGTCCAGGAAAAGCCTGGGAACTTTTCCTGCTCCTCTGGGCGTTGATTTTATTCCCAAAATTCCTCAAAATAGCTTAGCCTGGGACCTAAGCTGTGAGAGAGGTTCTCTTCACTTTTGGGAGAACTTGAATGCACCAGAGAAATGAAAAGATTTTTGTTTAGTGCATCACAGAGTGTGGAGTCGTAGTTTTTTAAGTTTTGCTATATATATTATATAGGGACAACATGGAGGTTTTCATGTCAGTTTCTCCTTCTTCATCTTCTTCTTTCTTCTCCTTCTCTTCCTTTCTTCTCTGACATCAGTTCCTGTGGTTTGCTAATTGGTAGATAGAATTTAGTGTAGAGGAGACATGTCAATGAGGTTGATATTCACTGGTTTTGGGGACAAAATAAGATATGTAAAGCTTTCTAACAGGTTGATAATAGATATAAAAGCTACCTGTTTCTAGTAGCCAATTGCCATTTTGCCATCATGTACATGTACATTTTGACATTTGGGTTTTCCACAGAGCTTACTTGGCCAGGCAGAGTCACAGCCCTGTTCACCACCAGTGTTACACCAGCCCTGGGGAGCTGAGGTTCAGACCAAAGCCCTCCTGTGTGGGGAAGAGGAGGATCCACTGCCTCATGGATGTTCTTTTTGCCCGGAGAGTTCCCTGGCAGGCAGCTCCCACTGACAGCCCAGCAAGTGTTTGAGGAAGGAAGAGGCTGAGCACAGAGGTTAAGCTCCATCCCGAGGTCATACAGGGACTCGAGGGCAGGAGCTGGAAATAGACCTTGGGGCTGTTCTCCATTAGGGGAAGAAAAAAAAATAAAGAACCCACTGCAGTATCTCTCGCGCTCGAAAGAAAGTGAAGTTTCTGGGAAGTCAAGGCTGTGAAAAGAGTCTGTGCAAAAGCTTCTTCAAAAAAAGCCAGAGAAGCAGGAATTCATATTTTGAAAGGAAGTTACCACTTGCATCCATAACAAACCCTATCACAGACTTCTTTTTAATGAGTGAAAACAGAAAATAAAGCATTTTTATTGTATTCATCTGAATAGTATTTTTCCATGACAAAGAAAAAAAGAAAAAAAAGGATTTGTTTCTTTGGGACATTTTGGTTTTAAGAGGCTCAAATGAGTTAGTGAAACACAAAACTAGACTGGATTCTCCCATCTCTAATTACCCATAAAAACTTATTTGTTCTGAACATGAAGGTCTAAAATTTTCCCCAGAGAACCTACAAACACTGGACTTGATTCTAGCCTTAGATACACACAGCCTTGAGAGTCTATACTTATGAGTAACATTCTGGTAATTTTGGTCAGACTGCTCAAAAAATCCCTCAAAGGCAGCAAAGGTCATTGTTCTCAGAGAGTTCAGATTAGAAATTACCAATACCCAGCCTAGCAGAAAAATAAAGGGGACTGAAAAATGTTAACATCAGCTGTATCACAGTAGATGCGTCCATCAGAAAAGGAGCCGAACCAGAGGTAAATGTTAAAACAAAAGTGAAAAGCTTTTTTTTTTTTTAGTCCTGCTTACAGAGACTTGGCACCAACCAGAACATGCAGCATTATGTGTTATTGGACACCGAGACTCCTATTATAAACACGCTGTCAATATCCCTCTTCTTTAATCTCAGCGAACTGATGGGTGGTAGCAATTACGCCGGATGATTTATTTAAAGTGCTGTAGCAGGGCCGCTGCTCTGCCTTGCAAGCTAATCCACGAGATGCTTTCCCTCGCCCAAGCCATGTGGAACTCGTCCTTGAGCCGTGTATTACGAGACCACAACTCATTTATCTTCCCATTTTTCAAGGAGATCGGACACGGGGAGACGCCAAGCGCTGTTGCTGTAGAGGCATCCAGCTCGGGCCCAAAGCTGGGTGGAGGGTTTGAGGGGGATAATGGAGAACTTCCTATGATGGATCCACTGAAGGTCAGGGAAGGGGTTATTTGTGTTTCCCTCTGACTGAAGTCTCAGTCCTGGCTCAGGCTGGGCTTAGCAGTAGTGAAAGGAGCATAGAGTGCTGCACAAAATGCATGTGAGGGCCATCTGGTCCCGTGGCACTACTGCCCATTTTACCTTGAGAAGCCTTTAATTACAGGGAATATTCTTCAAGGGGTGCATTTAGTGAGATCAGGTCTCAGTGATGCCTTAAATGGCTACTTAGAGACTAGACAGGAATAAAGGAATAAAGGAGGGATTTATTTGAAAGTCATTCAGGTGCACTCTTTGGGCTCCAGAGGCTCCTGCCTCAGTGCATCCCAAAATGGACAATGACAGCTCCCGAGTTCTTCACACTTTGATAACAGCATCAATTCCCCAAGCAGAACCCAGCCAATGATGGAATTTCCCCAAGCTTGCTCCCCTCTTCCCAAGATGAAGGTTTAGAGTTCTTGTTCTGGGTGTCCTTGGAAAGCAAGCTAGAGAGGTTTGTTATGTCTATCTTAGCATAGAGAACAGCACTTAACAAGCTACAGGAAACTTCAGAGCTACACTAGCAGTACAGGATTTGAAAAAAATATAAAAGTTAAAACCTAAGGCATCATGAGCAGAACACCCTGGGGGACACTGGGGTGACCAAACCCCTCTGCCTTTGAGGAGCTGGACTTTGCAAACGCTGCTGCACGAGCCTGGGAGGCAGGAATCCAAGCTCACACCCTCCTCCCTCCAGATGCTGGGAGCAGCTCTGCTGCAGCACAGCTCGCAAAAACCTGGCTCCAGAGCCGTGGAGGGAGCGGATCCCTCCGTGGTGGGTGGGGTCCTTGGCTCCAAGCCATCTCCTCGGCATCTCCCATCTCTCCCACCACCTGTCTGAGCAGAGGGGAGGTGCTGAGCTCACAGCCAGAGCACCGTGCTGGCTCCCTGGCAAGGTCTCAGCAGTGGAAACAGGGCTCTGCAGGACCAGTGCCCTGTGGTAACCCAGCCTGAGCTGGCAGGATGTGCCTCAAGCCTTTCTTGGCTTTCTCCTGGGCTTCAAGGAAGCTGCACTGAGTGGCAAAGTCCCCTCTCTTCACCTGTGTGCAGGGAAAAGCAATGAATGAAACCAGAGGCACAAGCTGGCGCTTGTTGGATGTGTTAGGATAAAGAGCTCTGACAATTTAGCTTGTGGGGAAGCCAGGGTTTTTGGGGGGCAAGTGGGATAAACAGAGAAAGATGTTCTGGAGGAACTACATCCCTCTCATCCTAACGTTGTTCTTCCCTCATTTCTGCCCCATTTGCAAAGCATTTCATATTCATAATCCCTTGGCAGTCAGCTGATAAAAGCCCTATAGTAGTGCAAAGAGCTCTTATTATTGGGAAAAAAGCAATCCATGGAAATATCTCTGTCTGATCCAGACACGGGGAGGGGCCCTGTCACTTGTCCAGCTCCTTGTTGATAGCTCTTCTGTCTGCTCCACTATCCTTACACTGCTGAAAGAAATTAACTGCCCAAAGCCTGGAACTTTCCCAAAGATCCAAGCAACAAGAAAGGAAAGAAAAAAGATAAATGAATGAAGGGAAGAAATTATCTTTTTTGCTGGGAAATCTGTCTTTAATATTTCCTTTATTTTCAAGCAACTTCTCCTGATTTTACTTGCTTTCAGACATCTATTTTATCTTGCAGCTCTGTTGGGTGAATTGCTGTCTTCCATCAATATTAGTTTGTGGGGATTTGCCTTTGAAGTGTATTTCGATGTTGCACACCCACACCTCACAATGGGAGTTTTTCTTGTCTTTGCACCTCTTTTTTAGGCACAGAATTCTTTACAACACTGCTAAGCAGCAGGACTGAGAGCAGCACAGGTGGGATGATGATCAAAATGTCCTCTCTTATTGCCTATGATAGGTCCTGCCAACAAAACTTTCTTAAAAACAACACAGCACAGTTGAATTTTAAGTCTCAAAAGATTGGGTTTTGCTCTGAATACATCAAGTTCTCAGTGGCATCTGTGAGAGCATCTCCTGATTTTCCCTAAGCTTGTTTCATCTGACAGTAGAGAAACGTATCATCACCAAAACCCTCCTTAATAAACCTAGCTTAACTTTAGGGGGGAAAAAAAATGTTCCTAAAGAAGACAACACCTGAAAAGTGTTTAAAGTTAAGCACAGGTCTCTGAGACCAGAGATTTTGTTCTGAAAGCTTTTGGATATTTATGTCAAAAGAGTGTAAAGAGACACAGACAGGCTGAAAGACATCCAGTCCTTCTGATTTACAGATGCTCAGGATCTGGCACCCTGCTAAAAAGCTTCCTGTTCTCAAACCTGTACCTTTGAGGTGCCTCTGGAGCAAAAATCTCTTTAACAAGAGTACTGGGAAAAAAAAAATAAAAAGGAATGTGATATCTTACTTTAATCCACCTCCTTTAAAATACTAGTGCCCTGTTGCAAATGAAGTCTACCTTCATAGACACTGCTCTCAATTAAAGGGAAAAAGGCTGCTTTTTACAATTAATTTTTTGATTATTTCTTTACTTTGACTGTGTAATGAGCATGGATGCTGCTCTGTGGGACAAAACCAATAACCTGGAGGGACATATCTGCCTGTAATTACTCAAACGTAATGGCACTAAACCTCAATGTGTCACTTGAAACATCACCCACGAGTGGTTAAACCCAACAACTAATAAGGAGAGTGAGACAGAATACCTGAACTTTGACTGTGCTTAATATTTCCAGCTCAGAGGAAGCAGTGATAGGTGCTCAATAGTTGTATTGAGCTAGCTGGAAATCCCATCTACAGCTCCTGTGAATTCTTCATGCAAGTCCCAAGGAATAATTGATAAAACATTCCCTGAGTCAGTCTAATTGTACTGACAATAGTTGATTAATGTCTGAAAAAATGCTGAGCTGTCCAGTTAAAAACTTTCTGGGAAGTGGACAAATATTCCTTCCAAGAAAGAAATTAGGCTGCCTGGTTCTATATGAAAAACTCTTATTTCTGTGTTTGTGATGTTACTCAAGCCATGTTTCTGAAAGGAGTCAGGTTCACCAAATGCAGGCCTAGCAACTCATTTTTTAACATTTTTTCACCTCGCAGGCTCACAGAGTGGTTTGGATTGGAAAGGATCTTAAAGATCATTGTGTTCCAACCCCTGCCATGGGCAGGGACACCTTCCACTATCCCAGGTTGCTCAGAGCTCCAACCTGGCCTTGGACACTTCCAGGGACGAGGCAGACACAGCTCCTCGGGGCCCCACCCTGTGCCAGGGCCTCATCTCCCTCACAGTAAAGAATTTCTTCCCAAAATCTAATCTAAACCTACTGTGTTTGAGTACTGAGCCATTCCCCCTGTTCTGTCACGACATGCCCTTGTAACAAGGGCAATCCTCTCAGCCTGTCTTCATAGGAGATGTGTTCTTCACCCTTCACTTTCTAATAATATTTGTGTTGTTTAGTGACACACAGATACTTCAGTTCTGTTAGCTTTAATGTGTTTCTATCTCTCCATTCCGGATTATTCTCCAGATATTACAAAAATTCTTGCAATTTTCTTTCTTTCATTTCTTTTTTTTTCTTCCCAGCCTTGCATTTAACTATTACAGGATGACAAAAACTAAAGGAATTTAAAAATTCTGATGTCAACCTGAAAGTCTCTCAGCCTCACTTGGGTGGAACATGGCCCTTCTGACTCATTGGAGAAACATTCATAACATGCCTGCAAAATGTCAGGAAAAGTCACTCTGGTGAGAGCAGCAGGAGTTGATTTCCAAGGGAAGGATGAGGACGGAACCAAACCTTTTGAGCCGGTGTGCAAACAAACACAGATCACTTTCTACTTCATTTTCTGAATTTCGGAACAGCTTGGAGAGACTTCCCCTTTTATACTTGTTCAATTTCATGCACCTCTGTCCTTCTATTTTTTTTTTTTTTTTTTTTTTTCCCAGTCTAGGCCTGCATGTTGATTACCTTCCCTTTGCTCCACATCCGTGGTAGGGCCTGTGGAAAACCTGTGGAAAACTGGATTTGCTTCTCCAGTGTTCTCCTCATGGCTCTGTGTTCCAGGATGGCACTTTTGGTTCCCACTGACCGTTTGAGCCAAGTCACAAAATCCTCACTGCTCCAGTGGTGATGCTTGAGGCAGATGGGTACCAGAGGCTGAGTATGGTGTAGCCATTTACATCCCTCTTTGAGGCTGTGGATAGATCATCCCAATCACATCTTTCACCCCAAAAAGCTTTGCTGCTCAGGGGCACAACTGGGGACACCCTTTCTCAGCACTCCTTTGTCAACAAACACCACAGGGAACACTTGGATGAACCAACAAACTTTGCTTTGGTTGCCAAAAGTTCTGGCAGGGTTTTGCTGTCATTGTTTAATTCCCAGATTCGGAAATTAGATGAAAAAAATTACACACAGAGTAAGATATTTAGTTATATCTTAGTTACATATATGTGAAGGGAATAATTACTGAGACCCCAATTCCTTCACGGCTCTTCCAAGGACAAAAATTACCTTGGAGTGTATTATGAGCAAGACCTTTATTTCCTGCTTCATTTTAGTGGCATGGAAAGGGTCTTGTGTGGCCATAATTATCTGTTTTTGCTAATGTAAAGGCACTCTGGCTTTACATTAATACAAATTAATAATTTCATAAAAATGAATGCAGGATATGTATAAATTGTTCTTCCCACTATGTGATAACTCCACCTCCAGGCTGTGTAGGAGCAGGTGAGTGTCTTACTTCTCTATTGGAGGAGCAATGTTGATACAGCTCTGATTTGGACATTATTTTTTCTTTTTAATGTTTTATAGTGTTCATGTCACTTTTAAGACATTTTTCCTTTCCTGATGCAGTGATGTTTCAGTTCTCAAGGGTTGGTTCTTAGGGTGAAACCAGCTTGCTGTGAACAAATCTCAGATTTTTTCTTGCTCAGTACCTGCAGCTGCACTTACCGTCGCTGCCGGTTTCACAGCCAACCCGTGGCTACAGTGTGCTTTTATTCTGTCACATCAGTTGGTTTTATTTGGGATTATTTTGCAGAAATACTGTGCAATCAGTGTGAGAGGATGATTGGTTCAGGCCATGGCAACCCCTGCTGGTTCAGGAAGAGATTGAGATAAGAAACCATCCTTACCACAAGGATGATGAAACAAGAAGAAGTTGATTTACTTCTTTTAGTTAATTTTTAAAAATATTTTCCTAATTTCCTCTCAAAATAAATCCCTCACCCTATCTGTTGTCACAGGATTCCAGAAGTTGGTGCCTTTTTAAATCCAACGTAGATTATTTTTACCAACACAATGGCAGAGTAAATTATCCTATTTCTTTGCCCAGTACACCTACAGTGTGACCCCACAGGTGTGAGGAGCAATGAAAACACTCCACTTAGACCTAAGAGCAAGACTTGAAAGTCAACTCTCATCATGCAGAAGAAGAAAAGGCGTGGGTGTAAATGCATGGACTGTCCAAGGAATTTGTGGGCCAGAAGAAGGATGAACTTCTCTAGCTACCACCTCCCTCTTCTCATCTTCCTGCCCCACTGACCAAATTAACACCCTTTCAACTGCTGCAACAGATTTATGCTCAGAAGTCTGCTGTAATTTCTTACCATAACCTGGCAGAAAAAAAAAAAAATGTCATTCCAGGCTCAAAGCTCCTGCCATGATGTCCTCAGCTCACCCCAGCCTGTTCCTCCAATGTACAGTTTGTAGTAGCTCCCATGCAGGAGGAGATTAAGCATGCAAAGGCTTGTCTTGACTGTTAAAACAGCTGCTTTA
>VZRF01014981.1:73709-89597 GCA_013396875.1 Vireo altiloquus
AAAAAGTAAAAAAAGAAGTAAGAAGAACCTAAAATCTGACTAAGGCTTGGCCTTGGTGATCATGTCAATCCAAACCCCCTTCGTGGACTGGGACACCTTCCTCTAGACCAGGTTGCTCAGAGCCCCATCCAGCCTGGCCTGGGATGCTTCCAGAGATGAGGAATTCACTGGGATAACCCGTGCCTCCCAAGCCTCACAGTAAAGAATATTTTAGTAAATTAAATCTAAACCCACTCTTTTTCAGCTTACTAAGAACTCCACTATCTCCTAAAAATTCCACTTTCCTAAGAAGAGTTTGTGTCGAAGTCTTCTGGATTTGGTGACATTTGAGGAAAGCAATTAAAGTTATTTGGAAACAATTTGGACCTTCCCCTCATCAGACTATAATATTAGAATCAAGAAAGGATGATAATTTAGCTCAGAAAGCCTCATGTTTTTCTTTGGTGAAGTAGATTTACCAAAATAAACACTGAGAGTATGTTTGCTGTGCTGGTAAATGTCACTACCTGGTTTAAATTATTCGTGGTAATCCAACCAGCATTACCATGCCTGACAGATGTCTCTAATCCACTCAGTTTAGCAGCCCTGAAATGTCACTGCTGATTTCACAATAGCCCTGTCCCACCCTGAACCTGGGCAGACAGACAAAAGCGTGAGTCCTGAGCCAAGGACAATATGAGATGAACAAATTATTAGGCAGCATGACCAAAAAATTTCATCTTAATGACATAAAATGTACTGCCTATTTCTTAAGTATTTATAAGGTAAGGAAGGAGTCACCCATAAAAACCCTTCCATGACAGGAAAGTGCTGCACTGCATCTGAAATCAGAGTATCACATTGAACTGATAAATTTCCCCTGGAATATTTTGAACCCGAGCTTCCTTTCATGTACTTCACTGGCAATAAAAATACTTAGTTTTAGAGTTATGCCAGTGTGACAATTACATGAAAGATAATGCAATTAAAGAGGAAGTAATTTATTTCCTAATAGGGCACCCAGTCCATTTCTGATTCTGTCTTAATCACAAGATAAAAGCAAGTGGATTTGATGCTGTGGTGCCTTCTCACACTGTAGAAAGTCTAAGCAAAGGTGTTTATTGCTGTGTTGGTCCTGCAGCTTGCAAACCTTTATGCTGGGAATTACAAAAACAACCCCTGAGTTCAAATGAAGAAAATAAACACTTGTTACATATTTTATCTGGCGTTTAACACTTGTGCAGATCATCCACCTGTGTCACTAATTGTGGCGTTAACCATGCAGTCAGAATTTGGGCAATGCAAAAAATGGCAAAAACGATAAAGGAAAAAGTAAAGAGAAAGAACAAAAGCAGGGAGAAAAAGGAAGCATCCTGAAAACATGCAGTTTGTAAGGCATAGCTCAGATCCTTACGTTTTGACCAAGGTTTGTTCTCTGCAGACAATAAATTATTCTCATCAGGTTGCAGTTTCTAAGAGAGACATTAACTGCTCTACAGAACCCAAAAACAGAAATAAAAACCAGCACCAGCTCCTGATGGGATCCTTGGCATGAGATGCCTCAGTCTCACTGAGTGCCTGGAAAATTATCCAAGCAACAAGACACACCAAGCAGGCAGCACAGGCAGTGCACAGCAGCAAAAAATGTCATACTTTGCGGGGACCTGAATTTCCCAGAAATTACACCATTTAAGGCCACACAGGGAACCTGTGAATGTGTCAGGAATCAATCAAAGGAGAAGGACGTTAAGGAGGAAAAAATCTGTAAATAAAAAAACCAGAACCTTGGGTGCTGTGAGGAATTAGACAGGTTTGGTGCACTGGGAGGCCTCAGAAACCTCTAGCATGCTTATTTTTATTTTAAAAGAGGAAATGGCATGGCCAGAGCTTCCTTTACTGGAGCTCTCTTGAGGGCAGAGAGCAAGGAGGTGGCAGTGCTTGGTATTTTCTTTGGGAGATTTGTCCTGAGTCTCCTTTAGAAAGGGTTTGCTGGGATTCCCAGCTCTTTGGCAGGCGAGAAAGACAGGAGGGAAGGCCAATCTTTGCAAATATTTTCTATTACTTTTTCCTTTCACCACTAAATCTTCCACATTTTGAATTAATTCAATTTCTTTGGCATCCCGTTCAAAACCCACTGCATTTCAAGGAAAATTCATATGAAACCCGTGCCAAAATTGTATATTTCAGTACTTTTGGTACAAATTAGACTAGACTGAGTTGGTCCAACAGATTAACCAATAAAAAGAAACTTAAAACATTAGGCACTTAGAGATTTGCAGTCCACAGGGAATTAAAACCAGATGATTTTCATGTGTGTCTTCTGAGTTATTTCAGTAGAAATGGTTTAAAGAAGAATTTAATTTACACTATGAATTGAAAACACATCTTCTAATGCACATTAGTGTGTCGGTACAGGGAAATTCTTTTAATTCATGCTTCCTTTGTGAGGATGTTCAGAAGTCCCTCCTAAAGGAAAACATTTATCTGGGGAGATTTCTTCCTTAATACAGCTTCGAATAAAGTTGAAGGGATACCTCTGTTCACTTCTCACACTCTTTAACACACCTTTCTGTAGTTAAAAGGGCTCACTCCTGGATTCTCAGGGGCACAGTGCAATTGGCATCACCTTTGCCTGAGGATTCAGCCCACTCCCAACATAAATGAAAATTTAAATGGTGATTTAACCCCTGCACTCACTGCACACAGGATCAGACATCCTGAAAAAGGCCAGAGAGATCTCTCCCTCAGCTGAAAGGCTTTGTCTCAAGGGAAGCATCCAAGATTTGCTCAGTAACAGCAAGGTGGGCAAGCAAGTGGCCAAGTGCCTTACAAAATTAAGGTTATGCCCTTCCAACCCAGCCAACCCCACTTGCACAGACTTTTTTCGATTCCTCTCTGCTCCCTCATTCCTTTATTTGTACCACAAATTTATCTCTCAGACCTCTAAACACTTTTAAAATCCGTCCTGTATCCTGGCATATTGTGTTGTCTGTAAAGGTTCTACTTTTCTGACAGTTTAAACTAAATCAAGTTACAGGAGGACACAAGGATGAAGTTGTTGGTGTGTCTTATTTCCCCATTTCTTTCCTCCCCTTGGTTTTTTCCCGCATGTCAGTTGCCTCTCTAGAGTCACACACTGACTTTTTGTACCTCTGCTGCTCTGTGCAGCACCCCTTTTTATTGAACTGTTCCTTTGCTCCCACTGCTAAATTCTGGTTGTCATTCCCTGAGCTTTTCCCATCCTCTTCTCGTGCAGCAAAAGGCCTGCAAAGCCTTCAAGACAGAATTCCTGACCGGGGAGCAAATCCTTGTTTAATTCCCCAACAGGGAATGGCACTTCTCTGTGGAATTCCACTCTGCAGAAGGAGAGCAAGACTCCTGCTTTTCCCCTTAATTCTTCTTGTCAGACATCCCCAGGAGAGTGAACCAAAGCTCTGTACAGTCCACGGTGGATTGTGCATCTCTCAAAGCTGCCAAAAAAGATTCTTGGCCACATTTAGGGAAGAAGCAGCTGTGGAAGGCTCAGACATGATTTGTCTTAACTGCTGTCCATCCCTGTGCCCTGAACAAGAGAGATTTTGTCCCGGAGCAGGAGCAATGTGTGTCAAGGCAATGATCCCACGCTATCTCTGCCTACGGTGACCTCACCCACAGCAAGTACAAGAACACTGCATTTTCGATAGATAAACCCAGAACAGAGAGTAGAGGTCTCACTGTCCCCAGGCTGGCTGTGAAAGGAGGCATAACAAGTGATTAGGAATAAAGCTTACAGAGCTAGAGATAAATATCTCATCTGGGCTAGAGCTTTGCTGGTACAAAGTCATCCTGTCAAAGCAGTTTGTTCCACCTCAATCCGGAAGAGTGAGCTTATACAAAAGAGCAAGAAAATCCTTGTCTTCTGGGATAACAGCATTTCTAACAATGCTTTTGGAACCTCAGAGCCAAATTTATGGTGTAGCTGTGCCACAAATAATAATCACTGCAAATAAACTTTTTTTCACACAGGGCTTGAGGCCCAGATAAAATTTCTGCCTCCATCCATGAAATATATAACACAATAAGAAATGCAACAAGTCCCCCAGAGCCCTAACCAGCCATGTGGACATTTGCAAATGCCATGAGACATTTCCTAGGCATAGGCTAAAATATGAAACTGTTGGTGTAAATGATACCAGGAACATAGCAAACAAAAAAAAGTTATGGAGCAAGGTAATGTGGTTGAGAAAGTCATTACCCTCAGCCTGTAATCTGCCGTTGTGAATAATTATCCATCCATCAGTGCCTTCCAATCAGAGCGAGTTGTCTGTCAAAAAGATGTGCACAGTTTGGTTTGCTCAGCCTTGCTCAATTACAAATTGCAGCCCTGAACTGGAGGAAATTTTGCAGCCTGCCTTTATGCAGTCATGGTGGCCTCTGCTGCTCTTGAAGCTCTGTGAATGTTTCAAACACTCAGAAAGGTAATGCAATAATAATAATAATAACAGTAATGAGTTCTGCATACTCCTCTGCTGGAGGAAATGTAAATCATCACAATTGCATCAGTACGTTGGGATATTTCCAACTATAAAGGCTTCAGCGGGCCACAGAGGTGAAAGAAGTTAGGCCCATAAGAAAAATGAGATGTAAAAAAAAATTGCTACAATTGCTGAAATGACATTTTTGGACCAGTCAGTTCTACGAACATAAAACATGTGGCTCCTAGTAACAGAAAAGCAAACATCCTCCAGAGACTGCAAGTGAAATTTTGGTGGGATTTTTGAAATCTACTTAAGGTATTCTGCAACCCAATTTCCAGCGGATTCCAGGTGTGTTGAATTTCCACACTCGTGTCCCACCCTTCCTCCTCAGACTGCAGTTTGCCATCCCAAAGAGCAGAGCCCTCAGCACAGCACTGGAACTAATTTTGAATGAAGGTTTCAATAAAAGAAAGTTTAGGCAGATTGCACCTTGAAAATTTCCATAAGACAATCTTCATCAGCTGAGTGTCTCCACCAACACCACCAATAAAAAGAACACAGAGGCAGATTCCAGGGGCTCAAAATTGGTGCAGTTTCACACAAAATATTGCCTCGTTTTTCAGTAAAAAAAGTACTTTTACTTTTCAGTAAAGTGATTTCCAGCCTGACTTGTAACACTGCCAAGTGACCACAGAGATGCAAATATTCAGTTCATGACACCCCGAAGAAATTTTGTGTATCAACTGGCAAGATAAAATTGTACTCAAAATAAGGTGGTTTTTTTTTTGCACAGGTTGCATAAATGGCATTTCAGCAACATTTAGAACACCATTACTTCTGAAATTCTGTGACATGGACATCTTATACTTTCTGGATATGTGGTGGAAAAGTTGTTCAACTAAAAAAGTTTTATGACAAATTTTAATGGGCAAACAAACAGGCAAAGTAAACCAGGATGACAAATATACACTGAAAACCAAATTTCAGAGAAAATGTCAATGCTTGGAAGCCACATTTGCAGATAAAACAATGTGCAGGCTAAAGCTGCATCTGTCGTAGAAATCCTGGAAGAAAATGCCTCTGAAAACAGCATTGCAACAATTTTAAATTGAACATGAGCTGCAGGAAAATTTTTCAACCTTAGTTCTGTAACCACGAAGCTGCACTGAAAAGAGGAAAGGTTTTGGCATCCTTCACACAAAGGATGTGTGATACTATCTCATATTAGAGCTAAAAGTAAGCAAGAAGTGGGATCTCTCTGGCTTTCACAGGAATTTTTACTTTCACAGCACTCGGGAATGAAATAATCCTGTATTTTAGAGTTTTTCTGGGTGCCCATCTTCCCAGAAGAAGAAGAAAATATTTAACAAAAACAAGAATGGTATAACGAAAACTTCAGGTGATTTCACCTGCCACATTTTCTTAATTTGAAAAAGAAAAGCAATATAAAGTCAATAACAATAAAACACAAACAAATAAACAAAAGACCACCTTGTCATGATGGGTCTTTTACACATTAAATTGATGAAACTAAAACTCTTCAGCTTTGACATTACATATTTTGTATTTTTTAGCAGACTTACGTATTTTTAGAACTCCCTGGTTTTCAACTGTTTTAATCAATTTTTCATTTCCCTATGATTCTACTAAGGAAGGCAGAAAGAATGGAGAGCCAAAATGGCAAAAAGTAAAAGTTACACATTTCTTTCTTCTTGCCTGAAGCTGCAGAAAATTTCAGCATAGTGATTACCGGATTAAAAAAACCTCATCATATGTCATTTTTAAAACAAAAATATGTGTTTTCTGTGTGATGTTCCTGCTTTAGTCCTCCTTCTGATTGCCATTTCAAGACTGTAAAATACTGACTCTTCCCCCTCCCCAGCATCTATCGCTGCCTGTCACAGGAGTGTGAGCTGAGGGGTCAGAGAGTAAACTTTATTTATAAGAGTTTGGTCAGAGGAGGGTAAGGATGCTTGTGTAAGCCTGTCCCAAAGCTGCTCAGGCTTACCAAGGGTTCCAGGCACCAGATGGAAGGCTGCTGGTGGAAGATGGTTGCTCTGACAATCGATCGATGCTATCGAGGCGAGGAGGGAAACAGGTTGTTCTCTCCCGGTCACGTCACGCTCGGCAGCCTCCGGAGCGTTGCCCAAGATTTCCTGAGTGCACACACCTGCTCCAGCCCAGCAGCTCTGCAAACCTTGCTCCTCACAGCCTCTCTGAGCTACAGGTTTTCTTCTTGGTTTTGTTTTTTTTTTACGGGTGGCTTCTCAGGAGAGCGCGCTGAAGCGCCGGGAGTGGAAGGGTTGCTTCTTCTCCGGAGCTGTGAAGGATGATCGAGGAAGATGAGGGAAGGGTTTGTGCTGTGCCTCACCCAGGAATCTCAAGTCAAGCTCAGTCTGTGCAGTTATCCTCAAGACAGGGGAGTCAGGATGGAGCTGTTCCTATCAGACTTTCCTGTGAGCCATTTGCTTTTCAAAGGTGCTGCTTTGCCGAGCAATTTTACCAGGAGTCAGTGAAAAGGAAAAACAAAGAATCAGAATACTTTTCTAAAAATTGCAAACTTGCTAGAGCCACTTATAGCAGCCTTGAGCCACAACCATTTTCTACCTTTACTAATTAGGTCAAGGAGGTGGCTGATATTTGAAAGCAGCAGCTTTGAAGGGAAGACCTGGATCTCTCCTGGGTTCCTCAGCTTTATATGTGCTGAGGCTTGAGTCTCCATGAACTGCTCTGAGAGCAGGGACTAACCTCTGGTTTTTGTATAAAACCCATAAGAGTTTGTGGTCACTAAAACAAGGCAAATTATAATAGTAAGTATCCATTGTATAGGAACTGCAAAGACAGCATCCACTTTTCATTTAAGTAGTTAAACATGCACAAAAATACACATACTTGAATATCAATCACTCCCTAAAAAGTTTTTGAGAAACATAATTTATTTTGTCCACACTAATGTGGGAACACAAATAGGGAGGAGATTATTTACCACCTGTTTTTTTTCTCTTGGTCTTGCTAGGAAAAAAAAGTCATCTGCACACAGAACTAGAAATATTGCTATGGAACACAATAATAAGGACAGCAGTTTGTTCAGCATTAGATAACAAATTGTGGTTTAGAAAATGTATGTTTGTGGAAACAAAGTATTTTGAAAACAACTTGTCACATATGTTACCAAAAACCACATTGAGATGTAAGGGAGACTTCTTGCTCCAGAAGTGCCACTTTAATCTTTGTAAAGCAGATTCATTAAAACATCTCTGCTTCCTTCCATTGAAATACAAATCACACCCCAAGAAAACTCCAGGTGAGAGAGCTTGAGCTCATCCGAGATTCTGGAAATTCAGGACAAAGCCATCAGCAAACCTCTCACTGACATCAGCAGAGGTGGGACTTTTACCTGATGTGAACTTGTGGCTTGGGCATTGAGTGAGGAGTTGATAAATTGATATTTCTGCCACCCTAACCCACATTTCTAGTCTTTTCCTCCATTTCTGCTAAGATGCTGTGTTTCTGTGATGCATTAAGGGATACCAACAGTTTTAAAACAATATTATTATGTTGTGTTAGTTACTGATGAGTTACTATCATTTGATGTGGCCTTCAAGTGTGTTAATATTCCTGGGAATAAACACAGGGAAAGGATATCTGTCTCCTGTAATCTGTCATCATACGATGACCAAAAGGGAAGGTTACAAGTCTCCCAGGATCACAGGACCAGACAAGAGATTTTGGGGGAATGGAAATTGAGGAAGCTTCCTTTTCAGAGCACATTTATGACTAAATTATCAAAAATTATGTGTCTTCCCCAGCAGACACGTTCCATATATCCTACTGGAATTGGTGGATATCTCAATTAACATCCTGGGTCAGGCATGAGGAAAATCAGACTTTTCACTGAATGAGTTAAAGGTGTGTCATGCAGCCCTGGCAGCTCCTTGGCTCAATAAGATGTGACGGTCTGAAGGGGGAGGACCTCTAAGTCAGTGAGAAAGGGGGAAATGGAGAGGTCTTTGCCTCTAAATTCACACAACACCGCACTGCCATGGTTTTTTTTTTCCTCCATGAAAGCAAACACTAACCCAGAAAGCAAAAAAGTGGAGAGATCCTGACCTCTTATTCTTCCTATCTGCTTTCAAATGCCCTGCTTTCAGTGTAAGTTGTACCAACAGCAAGCTGGAGTGTTATCAGCCCAGGCTGGTACTGTTCTCAGCCCAACCAGCCATGAATGTCTGACTATTTGTTCCTTACTGATATCCCCATTCTATTAGTATAATACAGGCCAACTTCTCTAATATTTACCTTGTTATCACCTATGTACATCTCTTGACTTCTTTGTTTGCCTTCCTCCCAGCAAATTTGTACAGCGTTCCCGTGGCTCCCAGCCCTTCCCCTGCCGAAGGCACGCCGTGCTCCCAGCCTGCACACATTGCACCAGCACCTCAACCTGTCCCAGGAGGAGCCCCACAAACCTCACCCCTTCCCTCCCCACATCCCCGAGGTAACACTTCCCTCCTGATGTTTAAGCTCCAGATGTGTTAAAACCACAGAGATCTCGCTCGGCTGCAATAATTTTTTGGGAGGATTGGATGGCACAAAGCACCCCCCAGCCAACAGAGGAGCACCAGGGGAATGGGGAGAGATAAACCTGCTGTGTCCCAGCTGTGCTATCTACCAGGAACATTCCCTATCGTGCACTGCTCCACGCCCAGCCTCCCTCTCAAAAGTAGCTAGCTGGTTTTCCTTTAGAGCCCATGAGTGTGTTTGCGTTACATTTATATTACTTACCAAGGGCCTGGGACCCAGTAAAGTAAAAAAAAAGATAACAGGGTTATCTGGCAGAGAGTTGTTAAACAAAATGGATGGCTATAAGGAGGAGGTAACTGGTTCGTGATTCATTGTGGCAATTCTTTTTTTTTTTTTTTTCCAAGAGTTTTGGGATTCTAGTCTTCAGGAATCACAAAATTTCCCTGATTTATTTTGGGGTAAGCTGTAGGTGGATGTGGAAGGGGAGAAGCACAGAATTGCAATAGCCGCAGACAAAACCCGAAGTAACCAATTCTCAGCTAGATAGCATTTAAAACACTGTTTAAAATTAAAGAATGACAATTAATGCTAGTTCAGCACATTTATGTCGTAAAGAGTGGCTGGATCAGCTGCATTCATTCGAAATACTGAATCATCTAATTGCAAGTTGAGAAAGGAAGTATTATAAAAAAAAAAAAAGCCCTAAATTCAAACAGTCCTCGAGATTATTGAAATACATACTAAAGATGGATGATCCAATTCAGAGAACTTAAAAGTCTTTTCAGTTTGAAGATTAGCTGATGATCTGAAAAAAAAATTTATTAAGGCTCTAAAATACACTTCAAATTAGCATTTATTTTCAACTGGGGGGGTTCTGTCTATACATTCTTGGAAGGAGGCCATTTACTGGCAGAGGGGTTGGCAAAAGAAAAGTAACTCTTGTGACACAAACTGTTTTGCTGCATCAGGGAAATCGGCCAGCAAAGCTGAGCGCATGATTTTTGCTGCTAGTTAGAACTGACTTGTCACGTGCTCGGTGCTCATCAATTGCTAACAGAACCCCAGGCACTTCTGAGAGGAAAACGCTTGCTTTCTATAAAGGAGAATGAATGTTTATGTCAACTGTTATTTTCTTCTTTGATGGTCTGATTCCACTGCTCCCACTGGGGAAAGCAGCTTATTTTGATAAAGCGCAATCCTGGGATGATCTCCATGTGTTCCTGGTCAGGAAAAACTCATAAGCATGCACCTCAGTGCTTCCTTTAAAGAATTCCTTCCCAAATCAAAGCCTCCAGGAACAAGGGAGCGGGGAGTTATTGAACAGTCCTGCAAACCCAGCGGGCTGGGCAGGGGCTCAGCAAAGCCCCAAAGTCCACGTGCAGCTCCAAGCTTGCTCAGCAGTCGATTTTTATTCCCTGAAAGGCTCGAGCAGGGTGGACTTGGGGAAAAAAAAATAGTGAACCTGATTCCGCATTAATAGCCAGGAATATAAATAAGTGGGTTGGTGAGTCGTAGGCATAATCAGGTGTCTAATTAGTGCCTGGTGGGGTGAAGTATTGTTGAGTTTTGCCATTTTTGTGTGCCACAGGAACGCCACAAAGAATCCGGAACTTGGGTCACTTGTTGTTATTTTAACTGAGTATTCAGACTCCAGATTAAGACAAATGCACACAGTGAAGGAGTCACAGCCACAGGAGGCTCATCTCTGTCCCATGGGAAATGTTCACAACTCCCTCTGTTTTATCCTCCCACAGCAATTTAACCCATTTCTCTTCAAATTCAGCCAACCTAGAGGAAGTCCCTTTGCACTGAGGCAAAAGCAATATTTGCTGGACCATGGCTGGGCAAATGAGCAGTTCTTCTTCTTCACATTTTCAATACAGTGCAGTTTTGGGGGAGCCAGGTGCTTTCAAAGGAAAAAAAAAAAAAAGAAAGAAAGAAAACAAAAAGAAACTGGCCTTTCTGTCTTTCTTTCAGTTTTCAGTCCATAAGGAGAGAAAACACACCTTGAAAAGGAATTAACATTAATTAGCAACTAAAAAAAGTAATAAATTCTTGCTCCCAATTAATTGCATTACAAGGAAAATGTTTAGATACACAGGCAGCTGTGAATTTGAGATGTACTCAGTATATATGGTGAATAAGAGTCTCGAAATGTCCTCTGGTTATGGATCCATGAAGACATTTTTATATATATATTTATTAGTACTGTCCCAGCTCCCTTTATGTCTACTAGAAACCATCAGATTTGATGTTGCTTAAGGTTTCTGTGATGTTCTGTTAAATTTCCATACAAATAAATCTATTTTGCTGATGTTTGTAAAGTTTTCTTTCAGACCAGAGATCTCTCAGAGCTCTGTCTTCAATAAAAAGGGGTAGAAGTGGAACTACTAATTTAGTTTCTTTAAAAGGCATGTATTTTCATGCACATTAAATCCATCTGTTTCTGAAATGTACGTCTTTTTTCAGTGTGTAATTTGATAAAACCCAAAAGAAAGCCTTGGAGTTCCAAACTTAAAGTAGAAATGGAGAGAAAGTGAACACCACCAAAAGTATTACATGGCCAAGAACTTTACCGAAGAAGTTTTAAAAAGGCCACCGTATTTTTAGGATGCAAAACCACTAACAAACCACTCAGGGGATCTTGTCACCAATCCTCCATGCATTTTTAAACTTCTAGGAAAAGGAGAAAACCATCCCACAGGTCTGCTGCTGCAATGCAGAGGAGGCACTGGTGTGTATTAATGAAATATTCAGCTCTGCTTCAAGTCTGGTGTGTTTCTGAGGCTACTTGTAAAATTTTTAGATTCATCTTTATTTCAAGGGAGCTTTTTTTTCATCACACTTCAGAAACGTGATCTTAGAAAAACTTTTGGGTCTCGCTTTCCACAAACAGGGGCATCATCAGTGTGACTACCCTTGGCTCCCTGTATCACTTCCATCCTTCTGAGTGATCTGCCTTTTAACAGGTGTGTGTAACACTCTTGATCTTGATTCCTTTTGGCTTTTTTCTTTCTTTTCTTTTTTTTTTTTTTTTTTTGAGAGCTTCAAAACCCCTGCCCCAAAACAGAAATCATTAACTATGACCACAATGAGAGCAGGCAGGGCTGTATTACTGATTGACTGTTGCCATAAATTATTCCACAGATGCAAACAACTGAAACCCCAAGTGGTGATTCTTAATTAAAATATAGGATTGATCCGACTTCACAGACATCTCTTTTGCTGTTTTCGACAGGAAATGGAAGATCTGTACACAAACTAGAAAATCTTCAAAGCACACCAAACAGGAGCCTGTAATTCACAATTTACATTACTTGGAAGATGTGCTGTGGTTTCATAATGTTTCTATATATACGGAGCCACAATTAGGGCTAAACATAAGAGCTACAACACAATTTTTATAGCACACTTTTTTCTTCATAGCTGGATTGAAACCAAAATCAAGCAACTGTCCTGTATTTGCTTCGCATGGGTAGGAAAATAATCCTAATCATACCCTCTAAATTCCCTTCAAGTGGCCTGTTTTGTTCACTCCTGTGCAAAAATTCATGCTGGGAGATGCTTAGATGCAACTTCCTACAGGGAAACCAATAAATAAACAGAATCTTAATCCAGCGACTGGATCTTAATGGGTATGGATTTGCTTAGACATGAAACTCTCCTAACACTGTTGAAAGCTCTTCAACACAAAAGAAACTAAAAATGGGGGTTCTTATATGTTTCCTACAGGAAGAATCTAAAAGGCAAAGTTCTGCCACCATGATTTTATCAATGGGGTTGGGAATGCTGGAAGGGACATCTTGCTTAAAGTGTTGCATCAGAAGAAATTCCTTGGATAAATACCAATAAAAAAAGCAGTCTTCACAGATATAAAGCATATTTCCCCCTAAATTAGGGTTAATTATAATATATATCCATGTTTTTTACCCCAGCACCATTTTGTTCACACCTCGAGGGGGCTGGCAGGTTAAACAATATCAGCAGTGTTTTGGATAAGGAGAAAATAAATGAGATGTAAATAAGATTGAGGTATCTTGGGTTATGTTACTCACAGGTATTGTTTCCATGGAAAGCACAGCAGTGAAGAACAACAACTCTCTCTGAAAGTTGTTTAATGGCAGAAATTTTGATCTGTCTGTCGAGTGTGAAAGGGTGGCATGGCATTGCTGTGGGTGTTTGCCTTCAGCCACTTTAACACATTTCCCACAAGATTTGCCACACCAACTGCTCCAGGTTGCAGCCTGGACAGAATGACTGCCCCAACACCTTTATTATCTCCACAGCACTGCTGGGTACCTCAGACAACTCTGCAAAGTAACAAGTGCTGGATTTCCAAGTAAAGCCTGCAAATGAAGTGAGAAAGATCACGTGTGTCTCCAGCAAAGGCAGAGGTAGAGGCAAACAATCCATTTTATAGCTCTCTTACTGTTTACAGGGTGACTACAAAATGAAAATCTCATTTTACCTTCCATGTGTCCATTTCAGTTTAAATTTGATTCTATCTCACCATTCTCTTTTGTCAATAGACTAGTCCCCGGAATTAAAGTAGGAAAGATTATTTAAAACTATTTTCCTCATGAAAACCTGTCATTTTCTGTTCTTGTTTTTTTATTCAAGAAGAAAAGATGCTTGAATGTCAAAAGCAAGAAAAAGGCATCATACTGCAAGAGGATGTCACAGCCTCTGTTTTAGTGGAAACTTCCTTCTTTCTTCCCCCCTTTCTGAACGAGACAGGCACGACACATGCAAATCACATTTATCAATGTTATCACCCCACAGAATTTCCTATGGCCAGCTCATTTGAAAGATCCCATTCCAAATCCCTGTCTTAGGCTGAGATTGTTGTACTGCAAAATCTTGATGGGAGAATGTCACCAAAAGGAAAATAGTCCAACCATCTTCAGACAGCAAGATTTGAAGTCATGTGAAATTAATGATGCCTATATATATATAGTAAAATATATCTGACACCCTCAAGGAGTGTGGAAGATTCATCTAACATTGTTGTAGATAATTCCTTGTACAATGAACATTTATTAAACATGAATTCCCAGCTTGCCTATGACAAAAAGTCAATTTTTGTTGAATAATTGTCAAAAAAAGTCCATTTTTGTTTTGTGGAGAGACAAAAATCTCAAAGAATCACATTGTAAAATATGCTGCTTATGAAAATATTTGAAGAGAAATGGCACAATGCTCTAAGCAACGCAATGAGGATCAGACCAGCAATAAGAACATAACGTGGAAAAACAGCTCCTGTTCTTGGGAACGTCACACATGGCACTTGGAGCTTGCTGTCTCTCATTTATGCACGAAGAACAACATTTTTGTGATGACTCTTTTCCCCTTTTACCTTCCTTCACCAGTCCTTGGTCAGATGATCCAGCAGAGCTTCCTCCTATTTTCTCCAGCTAGCAGAGAGCATGCCATTCCTGACAAGAAATGGTGAGTCAGTGAGTAAGAACTTCATCCTTCCTGCAGGAATTGTGCCCTTCTTTGCAAATTCTCTGGTGCAAAGACCATTTTGATGGGCCTTTCTGTAGTATCCTGAGCACTTTGATCTTCCTTTCAGACTCCCACAGCCACTGTTACTCTGATTACATAGCCCTAATTATCTTGAAAAAAATCACTTATCCTTCTGCTTTCATTCCTAGCAGGAAAAAAAAAAAAAAAAAAAGCCTGACAAGTATTTTAATCAGAGTTGGCTCTAGTTTTTAAAATATGTAAATACAGGCAGAGATTTGCTTGCACTTCATATCTTTTTCTACCTCTGACAGAACAAACTTTTTTCCAAGTGCACGAAATAATTCGAACCCTATGGTACCTTTTTTCTCTTTGCCAGAAGCATAAACCCATCCAGTTCCTTCAAGATCAAGAAGAAAAAAAACAAACTGAACCAACCAACCAAAAAAAAAAAATCAAAAGGAATCTCTCTAGCACAGATAAAAACTAAATCAGGCCATGAGTCCTTCATGTCTATCCACTGAGCATTTCTGATCATCTGGGTTTGCTGCTTTTAACCATCATTTTCTCTGTGCACCCAAATTGATTGCAAAGATTTTTCCACATCACTTTCACGATGTGAAAGCACACGGATGTTTTTTCTTAGAACTGCCAGCAAAGCTGAGTGCCAGGAAGTTACAAGTCCAATGCTCCCTCCACACATATAAAATCTCCTCTTTGGCAAACACATCTTAGGAGAATAAGCAGATTGAAGCACAGAACAGCCATTGCTGCCAGTAGGGATGATTCCCAGGGAAAAGTTTCTTTTCACAATGCCACAAGCGTTCTCTGTGAGCAAGTGGGATCACAGATGGGACATGTGGGGAACCTCATAGAAGAGAGAAAGCTTTAACATCACAGAAAACATCTCCCTTGGGACTGTCATGTGGATATGGGAACCCTTTTTAAGGCAAGGATTTACAGCCCCGTATTTATGAGAAAGTGTTATGTTGCTTTGAAAGTATTCTGCCTTAAAAACCAGCTAAGGCAAGTTCACATTCAGCAGCTTTACTTACCCTTCCCGTTCTGCAGCAATTGAATCTCATGAATGGGCCATTTCATGCAGGTTTTTTGGTACTCTTTTCCTCAGGAGCAGAGCATCCAAGCATGTCCATGTCCACACACACTCATGGATCCTACCTGCCAACCCCCTGGCACTTCATCTTCCCTCTAAGCCGTGTCCTTGCAGAGGGAAGGGTCACATCTCCAAGGCAGGGACTGTTTTCAATCCATGTTTCTGCAGGCCCTAATGTATTACAGATTTTCACTGTCAGATAACTTTGCGATTACATAATTCAAAAGTGCCCAAGACTTTGATCATAAAGAAGAGCCAACTTACTTGAAAAGTAAATGGGAGCTCACTGAAAATTATAAAGGTTATGGATGTTGGAAAGGGTGTTGAAACAGAGCCTTCTTCCCTTCG
>VZRF01014981.1:89614-113705 GCA_013396875.1 Vireo altiloquus
TTATTTTAACTTATTTTAACTTATTTTAACTTATTTTAACTTATTTTAACTTATTTTAACTTATTTTATTTTATTATTTTATTTCACATTTTGGCTGGAGTAAGGTTATGCCAGTCTGCTTGTGAACGTGAACACTGTTCCAAGCCACCTGCACACAACGGAGGTGCTGATCTGCATGGATTTCACAGCACATGTTTCTTGTAAAAGCAGGGCTCTGAGACTTGATCACTTCTTTCAGATTTATCAGAGGGCAGTGTGACACTTTCAACCCCTGTAAAACTTCTCCTTGCAATTAACTAATTTACAGCCTCGTTCAAGAGGTCAATGCTTCCTGATTTTGCGTACGTTTCCCCCACTATTGCCTCTCCACAAAACCATTTATATTATCCTTCGTTACACTTCTTTTTGCTCATTTTGTACAACACTGTAGCTGCCAAGTCACTCAGAGGTTTGGACTTTAGTCTTTCAGAGTGGAAGGAGAAAATAAAAAAGGTTGCATTTCGTTGTAAAGACTCAAACAACAGGGGAGGAAAAAGAAGAAAATGATTTCATAATGTAAAATGACATCAGTGATTACTGAAACCTCCTATTTCTTGGAAAGGAATAACAGTGCAGGAGTTAGCTCCTACAAACAGGTTTTCCTGAAAAATACTGGCAAGATGAGGAAAGCTCTCTGAACATAAGATTTATTTCTCCTTATCCAGCATAAAAAAATGATAATACGTTAGCTTGACACTTCTAAATGACCAACAAACGCAAGACACCATCGTGACTTTTCATAGTGCGGTTGCACCTGACAGTCCTAATAGTTTCAGAGCCCCCTGAGGCAGATTATACCAAAGTGGTGTAAAAAGGTCATTGCTTTCCAAACAGCTCGTTGGTGAAGAAATACTTGGTGGAACCAGGGAATCCTGCAAGCCTCAGAGAAAAAAAGTGGGCCCACAGAACCAGGGAATCCTGCAAGCCTCAGGGAAAAAATGTGGGCCCACAGAGCCAGGGATTCCTGCAAGGCTTAGGGAGAAAACTTGGGCCCACAGAACCAGGGAATCCTGCAAGCCTTAGGGGAAAAATGTGGGCCCGTGGAACCAGGGATTCCTGCAAGCCTCAGGGAAAAAATGTGGGCCCACAGAACCAGGGAATCCTGCAAGCCTCAGGGAAAAAATGTGGGCCCGTGGAACCAACTCACGACATGTAACCCAGAGGGGCTTTTCCTGCAGCGCTGTAGAAAAGACACCCAATCAGTCAAAGGCAGCGAGGCAAGAGTTCACTGCTGGGCCTGCCCTTGGTAGCCAGCAAACAGCTCCACGGCTGACCTGACCACAGGACATGGCAGGAGGTGTCAGGAGCCTTGCTCATCCGCAGAGTCTCTCTTTTGGCAGGAGCACAGCGCCGAGCCTCCGCTGCGGGTGGTTTTACATGTGCAAAGCCGGGCCAGGGAGGAATGCGAGGGTGATTCAATCTGCATTGTCGTGGTCTGGGCTGCAGGCCAGCCCTTCCTGCTCAGCTCTGCACTTCACCGAGGCTGGTCCAGCCCTGTGTGCTGCCTCAACAGCAGTGCCAGGGTGAAGCTGGTGGCACATGGCGGTCCTTGTCTCTCTGCTCCATCTCCTTGTCCGTCAGCATCCTCCATACACACGATGCTTGTGTGGCAGGTGGTCTCTTGCTAGAATGATGCCTTAAATGGCTACCTAGAAACAGAGGCTAGACAGGAGTAAAGGAATAAAGGAGGGATTGATTTGAAAGGCCTTCAGAGGTCACACTCTGGGCTCCAGAGGCTCCTGCCTCAGTGCATGCCAAAATGGACAATGACAGGTCACGAGTTCTTCACCCTTTTATAGGTTTGGTCCATTTGCATATCAGCATCAATTCACCAGTTAAAACTTTAGCTAATGATGGAATTTCCCCAAGCTTGCCCCCCTCTCCCCAAGATGAAAGTTTGCAGTTGTTGGGCCCAGGAGGGTCTGGGTGTCCTTGGAGAGCGAGCTGGAGAGGCTTTGTTATGTCAGTGTGAGCATGAGAGAACAGCACTGAACGAGCTCCAGGGAACTGCAGAGTTACACTGGGCACTGCAGGATTTGAAAAATATAAAAGTTAAAACCTAAGGCATCAAGAACAGTTGGTGTTATTTCAGCATGAAGAAGCCAAAGCTGAAGGCATGAAATAAGACCTGATGCAGAGCTATGTGCGTGTCAAGTTGCTCTCTTCCTAGGCAGCAACATTTACTTAATGTAGTGACCAGGAATTGAAAAGTGTTTTCCCTGCAGATTCCACAAATACCCCAGGTGAGGACTTTAGGAATTTAGCAGCCTTCATTTTCAGGGAGAAAACTTAATTTGATCTGTTTCTCTGTAACTCACACTCCCATCTCCTTTTGGACTGGAAAGTGAAGGAAAATAGGGGAGCAGGGTGGGGAGAAAGGAATTAAAAGGTCAGAGACTTATTTTAGGTTTTCCTTACTCTTGAATGTTCACATCAAAATTTTAGTTTTAAAAATTTGGAGGAGAGAAAAGGTGTAAACCTCCTTCCCAGTAAAAGAAAAAAAAATGGAGAAAAATGCACTTTTTCTTCAGGAAATTGCTATGGCATAACAACTACTTTTGTATTAAATGCTTTTTATGTTTCCACTTTAAAAAGACAGAGCAATGTGCAAGTGAAGGAAATCTGGAGTGTATCAGCACAGTGAAGGCAACTAAAGTAAAAAGGTATTTTTGGCCGATTAGGAATATGCAGAAATTAGGTGCCAAATAATTTTTGGCTACTAGCATTTTAACTTTATGACTGTTTTGTCCAAACAGAAATGCTTTTGCACCTCTCTCATCACCCCTGTTTCCATCATAAGTCCATCTCCAAAGTCAATTAAGCGATGCATGTCTTTGATTTAGAGGATTTCTCTCTAATGAAGAACAGGAGCTCTGGCAAATAATGCAGACCTGAGCCAAGGAGTAGGGAGGGATAAACAAATGTCTCCACCTCTTACAGTAGCAGCCTCAGTTGAATGGATTGAGGCAATATCACTCGAAACTCCAATGTCTCTGCCATCCCATTAAGCACCATGAGTTGCATAGAGCAGCAGCAGCTGGGCAGGCCATCCTGCTCCCACCCTACACAGCTAAACTCTGGGAAAGAAGTGGAGGAATGGAAGAGAAGGGAAGTGCTGGATTAGAGTCATTATCCACAACATTCATTAAAAAAATCAGAACTCGACTCTATCAGCATCCCTTTACTGCAGGGGTCCTTTCCTCCTTAGCCCAGACTTGTTTGCTGAAGCACAGAAATGCACTTGGTTGAAATAAGGACATAATATTTGTCAACATCTAGCTCTGGAGAAAACAAGATCTTTTTTCTGTTTTTTTTGTGTTGGTTTTTTGTTTGTTTTTGTTTGGTTTTTGATTTTTTTGTTTGTTTTTTGTTTTTGTGGTGGTGGTGTTTCTTCATTTTTGATGTGGAGCATAGGGAAAGCAGAACAAAACATAAGCAGGAGTTTTTGTTTCGCCTTCAAGCCTCCTCTCATTTGACTGAGCTTGTTCCAGCTCCTTTCAGCATTGCTGTCACATTTATCAGTTTATTCAGCTGTATCTGAAGTCCTCTGAAAGACTAAGGAGAGCAAGGAAGTCAATGTGGTTAAAGAGAAAAATTAAGAATTCAAGAAACTGTGCGAAAAAAAGGTAAAGAGGAAATTAACTGTGTCACAAAAGGCAGAAATTCAGGCAGAAAAGAGGACAAATCATCAAAAGGTCCCGAGTGATTTATTATGTCCTCTTTCTGCATGATGAGGAGCAGAAAGCTCAGAAGAGTCAGGTCTGACTGACAGCCAGGGTGTGGGAGGAGAGCTGAGCTCAGGGGAGAGTGTGGAGGGAAAATTAGTCCTGAGCACCATCATGGACTGCTGAAAACCAGAGTTTTGCCCCCAAAAAAACTGTTTTTTGTGGAGAAAAAGGAAGGAGAGAAAGAGCCACTCACCAGAGCATCTCTCCAAGGCTGAAGTTTCTGTGGAAGAATTTACAGTACAGGCTAACAAAATTAACAGACAGTGGGCATTCACCAAGACGTACTAAAGATGGAACAGCTGAACTATGACCAGCAAATGTAACCTCTCACTTCAAGCACTTTTGGTGCTGGAGGACTAAAAGTTGACTCTTTTTTTTAGTTATTTATTTATTTCAAGACTGCAGGAAACTACAGGCCTGTTAGCCTAACAACACCAAAACACTGCATTAAAGTACAGAACCAGAGGGCACCTGGATAAATAAAATTTAATAGAGAAGTGTTAGCAAAGAAAAGCCCCTTCTTGCAAGCCTCTTACAGGCCTTTGAAGACACAAACAAACATTTGCATAAGGGTCTTTCACATGATATGATCTACTTGGATTTCTTACAGCTCCTGACAAATCCCTTCACCTGAAACCTCCAAGCAACTGCAGTACTCTCCTGTACCCCTCTGAACAGGCCTGCTAGAAACATGGGTGTAAAAGAAATTTTCCATTAAAAAGGGAAAGTAACAGCCACCCCTTCCTAGTGCTGTACACAGGACTTCTAGAACCAGAAGGGTTTCAGTAATAAGTTGATTATATGTTCAATAATTTGTTAAATTTTTTTTGTCAGAAACATAAAGAAAACAAATTAATGTTTTTCTTTCTTTTGTCTGTCTTCAAATTTAAAAAAAAAACGAGAGAGAGGAAAGTAATAATGATGTTGGGAAAACTTAAAATGCCTTAAATAGTTTTGTTGAATGAAAAAAAAACTTATGTCAGATAGTTCTTACATCAACAATGCTGTGCATTCTGAACAAAGCTGCAAATACTGTAGAATTAATGTTCCGGAGAGATGCTGGAAAACCAGAGAGAGAAACAAGCCAAGCAAAGCAACACAAACTTGTCATCAGCTTTCAGATTCCCTTTCAGGACCCTGAGACACGATTGCAATGTCATTGATACAACTTCACAGCAACTGAAAAAATATGTATTTGTTATCAAATGTGGCTGCCAGCTCCCAAATCTTAACATTCCTGAGGTCATCTTTATAATGGTCATGAGATGATGGACCATGTATCACTCTGTGGAATATCTCCTAGGAAGACATGGTGTGAATTTTACTGCTTTCACTGAATTTAAGAATGGATTGTGGAGCACTGGAGAACATAAGAGTTGTCTATCATCTCATGACCTTATAAAGATGACCTCAGGAATGTTAAGATTTGGGAGCTAGCAGCCACATTTGATAACATCTTATAGCAAACATGTCAGCGGTCAAGAATTTCTCTTGTTTTCCACCTACTGGAAGGAAAGGAGATCTAAAGGAAATCTGTAAGATAATATTAAAAAAAGATATCTTAGCTATTAGTATTGGCTAAAATATGAAATAATTCTTAATTAATCTAATGGCATATCATTTAAAAGATAGACAAGGAAGGAGTAAGTTAACTTTTTAAGAGGATTGCACAGGTAAAAAAAGACCTGCATCCTTCAGGAGAGAGCCTATTCTCCTCTAAATTCTGCACCCACCTAGTCAGAGGGTTTAAGCCTGGACAGCTGTCAAAAAGCATGTGGGATCTTGTGCCACAAAACTGTGGTTCTGTGGTTGGTTTTACTTTCTCTTTGCTTCTCGGCCACCACAAACCTGATTCCAGATGGGGTTTAGGTACTGGGCTTTCAGGTTTACTTATAGGCTTGTGCTTAAATTTAATTTAAACCTATTCCCAGGTGGGCCAAGACTTTCTAAGTGCCTCCTCCCACGCTGTCTTCACCTTTAAAGGATCACCTGGATTTCTCCCTTTCTCTGCTCTCACAGCCTCAGCTGACAAAGCTTCTGGACTGTTGAGTTTGTGGTTGCCTTTGCACCAAGGAGTTTTGCAGTCAGTGCGTGTGGAGGAGACAATTTCATGCAATTTTATTACACAAAAACATGTGTCTAGGATGATCCTGTGATGATGATAGTGGAGCTGCTGTTGCTTTCAGAAGCACAAAGCAAGTTTTTGTCCCTTCAGAAAAACATGAGAGAAAACAGAGCCTGATACCATCCCATATGCAAACCCAGGAATATAAATTTTTCAACAGCTCATCTGCATGCTGAATTTCCAAAGCTTAAGGGATATAAGCTCCAGTTTCCTCTTTTCTTTCTCCACACAGAAATGCTGTCCCAACATCACTCCAGTAGGTGTAGGCCCTTTCACGGCCTGTACCGAATCAGTTTCTTTAAAAAGAAAGTTTAAAGAAAAAAAACAAAAAAATCTTTGTAAACGATGTTGTCTTTTCTCCGGAAGTGAAGTGACTAAAGCAACAGGCATCTTGGGCATACTCACCACTCTCCTTGGGACACGTGAGGCTGCTGGAAATTCTGTGTCAGGTTACCATATCCAGCGGCGGACGCGATGCCAAGTCATTTGTAAATGCCAGCGTTCTCATCCCTGCTTTAACTATTTGTTTGCCTCTCTCTTTTTTCTTTTTTTTTTTCCCAAGCTGCTCCCCAGCAGGGATTTTCCTTGCCCTGCCCTTGCTGGCTGCACTGAGCTCCAAAGATTCCCTGGGTGCTTCTCCCTCTCCGCTGGCACCAGGCACGTGGAACCACTCCAGCCCTTTTGAGTGAGCCCAAGAGCCTCCTGTTGGGGGCAATAAGGACAGAAACAGCATAAAACAAGCCAAAAAGAAACAGCCCATCTTATGAAGGTGTAATCCCTCACCATCCACCTCATCCAGCCTCAGCTGAATCCTCCCTCCAACCCTCTGGCTCCATCCTCAGCTGCATCCACCTTTTGAAGGAGTTGAAACCTCGGGACTGACTCAACAAACTTGATTTAAGTAGGTGGTCAGGGGGAGACACTGCCCACTACCAGCACTGTCATCTGTCCTGTCCATCTTGGGGTAGAGGGCAGTGCAGAGGAGCCACTGAGGCTGACCTGAGCCGGAGGAAGCAGCCCATGGCCTCTGTCCTGGCACCAGGCCTGGCTTGCCAGAGCAGCAGGCCCACATTCATACCTTCCCCTGAGCACAAAATGTGCTTTCCTGCATTCATACCGAATGTGGAACTGCTTGGAGAAACCGAAAGTTCGCAAAACCTCATGCTTTTCACCTGCTCTCCGCGAAATGGGGTCACTTCTGTCTGACAAAGCAGGCCAAATTTGGGGTTTCTTTCACACTTCTGTTTTAAGGAAGCAAGGCAGCTTCACACCGAGGTCAGCACTGCCATCACAGATGTGCTCTGAGGCCAGGGGAGGAAGATTGCAACACCAGTTATCTCCTTGGGCACGTGCAGGAAACACACTTTTTCTCGAGAAAGGCTGTCACGGGGACAGAGAAGTAGCACCAAGGAGAAAGTTCCACCTGTGTCAAGTCCTAGGAGGCCCAGGAGCCTTGTGGGTGAGGCAACTTGTGTTCTCTTCTCTTCCACATAGACAAAATACGATGCTGGGCCTCCCTCTGGGGACAATTGAGGTGTCACCTCTGCAGCAGAGACAGCCTGGCTGTTTTTGGGAGGGTACCACAGCAGAGGGAGAGATGCTGTGGCATTACTGGTTGCAAACATGGGACAGAGCAGTGTCACCACTCCTTGGAGAGGGAGGAGACTGACAAAAAGAAGGCACAGATCTCACCAAGAGCTCATTGTGGGAGTCGGTATCTGATGGAAATGAAAGGTTGTGGTGTCTTGAAATGGGAATAAAATGCCTCCCTCCATTGTAGTATGGAAAGTTGTTAAAAATTAGGGCTTACAGCTCCTGTGCCTATGGAATGAACCAGGTAAAGTGGCTCACAGAGAAAATACACTCTTTGAAATAATTCCTGACAAGAGCTATCTAGAACTGACAAGAACTATCTAGAGGATCAGAAATTTATCTGTGCACACTAGGATGTGCCCCGAGAATCCAATCTGAAGTAAACAGCAGCTAAGAGATTAAACCTGCTTCTCCAAAGCCCTTGCTGTTACAGATCATTCTCTTTCCTCTCTGCCTCTTAGGTGCCCTCCACATTCAGTTCAAAAGCCCCGGAAATTGAAGTGCCTGACCTAAAGGCAGGGGGAGAGGTCAGAGCTCTGACACTTCTGCTGCTGCTCTCCAGAGATGCTGCTGCTTCACAAGGCAACAAATAGGTCTGTGGTGCTGTGCTGTAGGCAAGAGCAGATGGAGAGAAGATTAAAAAACATTTCTATTTCTCATTTACTGCTGGTGCTGTTCTCCGTCATCAAGGCTCTCCTCAGGATACCAGTGGGTATGAGATAGTCCCTTGTTTGGTTTCTAAACCAGTGCCTTAATGTCTACAGCAGCCTAGAAGCAGCACAAATAATCCCATCCTGGCTTGGAAGGGAGAGAATTCTTGCATGCAACACCGAGTGAACGTCCCAGAGAAGCAGTGACCAATGATTCACTTTGAGTAATGCTGACTCACTTTCAAGGTACTTTCCATGCACACACGCACACGCTGAGAGAGTGAGCGAGAATAAATGCCTGATCTCAGGAAAGTTCAAACTAAATATTGTTGTAACCTTTCGCTATACCCAGAGAGAAAAATCAGTCTCCTTTTTTATGGAGAGAGACTGTTTGGCGGAGCGGCCAAAACCAGTTGTTTTTGTTTTTACAGGAGTTTCAAGTCCAGAGATAACTGCTAAAGACAAGCTTTTAGGGTGTGTGGGGCAGGCCACAAAATTGCAAGTGCTTAAGGGCTGGAGTATGTAAATGAAGGCTTGCAAATGCTGCAGGATCTCAGCTTGCATGTCTGTCCTGGGGAGTGGGACAAGGCTGAGCGCAATGGCAAAAGCTGACAGCAGCATTTGCAAACCTCTGGGAATGCTGGAGGTATTTTGCTTGTTGAGACTGAATCCCCCAGGCTGGTTCTATCCTACAAAATACATCCTCAGTGAAACCTTTCCCATCCCTAAGGTGCAGGTACTGGGATGAAGGAGCATTAGACATTGCCCTGGTATTCTGCTTCCCCTTGCTGGTGTCTAGCTCTGCCCTAGCCAGTGCTCCACTCAGCTCTGCTCGTTACTCACCCATATCTGCTGCAGCCTTGCTAATCATTTTTTATTTTTTTTTTCTTCAGTTCTCTGCAGTTTTCCACACAGACACGCTGCTGTTTGGGAACACACCCCGCGGCCACAGCAGCGACATCGTTTTCTGTGCCGCACAAACTCTTGCTCTCCCAACACAAAGCGCTCCTTGGAAATACCTTCTGGGCCTGGGAGACATCTTTGGCCAGCTCGCCAGATTTGTGGGATCTCCGTGCTGCTGCTGAACAGGCCTGAACGCCTGCTGCCAGTGCCAGCCCTGCCAAAGACAGCAGGAAGTGATAGGATATTCCCTTGGGCTTCCTGGCAGGATCAGGCTGCATGCAGAGCGAGTGCCACCTCTTTTGTGGAACACCCTCACGGGCACCGCCATGGTTTTGGGGTGTGGTGGGGGTTGGTGAGGTGGTGCTGCCTCTTATTGCCTGTGTTTCATTAATCCCAATTAAATTTGTTGTGGATTAAAAGGCTAAGAAAGCAGAAGCGGTGCCTCAGGGCTCCCCAACACAGGCATTGAACTGTGGCAAGCTGGCCTCGGGAAAGTGCTGGGAGGCTGATGGGATGGGACAGGAGGCTCCATTTATGGCTGGGAAGAAACCAGCCCGGTTTTAAGCAAGAGCCATGAAACCAAACATCCCTTACAGGGCTGATTTAGAAGCAAGTTTTCCCTGCAGTGGTATCAATGCCTCTGCAGTGCCCTACCTGCATCCACAGGCAGTGGATATAGCTGGTCAGAGAGAATACACCAGCCTGTGCACCTGCAGGGGAGCAAGGTGAATCCCAGAAGCACTTAATTACCCCCTCTGCCCAAGAGGCTGCCGTGGAGCCTGGAGCTAAGCACAGGTACTGCCTGCCAAAGGGAAGGACGTGGAACACCTGCTCCAAATCAGGAGCCAGCAGGCTCTTCATTAATTTAATCAGATAGCAATAAATAATGCCAGTAATAACAATAAGAAAGAGTGGTTCCAGATTATTAATATCAAAACAGGTCCAAACTGCTGATACACAAAGACTGCCCCACTCCCCTCCCTTTCCCTGATTTTGTTGTGAAACTTCTCTGCTGCCACGTGTTATTGAATAGCTTTCCACCTCCAGCTCCACATAGCATCCAAAACGTGATTGTTTAAATTTTTTCCTCCCCTTTTCTGAAGAAGAGTCAGTGCCAGCACTCTCGCATCACACCAGGGAAACTGAGGCTACGGAATCATGGAGGGTGTCCACAGAGTGGCACAGGCTGGCTGCCACCCCCTTCATGATGTGTCACCTTGGTTTTCAGCCTTCTGATTTTGTTTGCAATTTTGCTATGGAGTTTTTCACACATTTCATATAAAGAAAGTAGTGTTTCTGTAACTGCCTCTCTTGTTTTCATTCCATTCCTAATGGAAGTTTTTGATGGACTTCTACCTGAACCAGTGGAGCTGAACAGGAGAGGATCTCACTATCCAACCCACAGGGTTCCATAAAATTGTATATAAGACAGAAAAATTAAAGACTTCCCTCTTTTTTTCCTTTCACCTCACTACGTGTGTGCGTGTGTGTGTTCTTTTTGTGCTCTCTAGTAACAACGATGGTTCAAGGCAGAGGCCTTCTTTGGAAAGAATGTGCTGTGCCTGAACTCCCTGCTGTTAATTTGGCTCAGAGGGCACCTTCCGTGCTGGATAGTGCTTCTCATCCCATTCCCTCCATGCTTTTTGGCCTTTTCTGTGAAAAAAAAACCAGCAATTCAACCAGTCACCCTCCTGAGAAGTGATGATTTTGAGGAGAGGGTGAGGGGGAAGGTGCTCATGGTTACCTCTGATGCTGTGACAGAGCAGACCCAGACATCCAGGATCCCTGCAGGGTGGTGCTGGTCCAGTGTCAGAGACACCTGCAGCTACAGAGAAAGGAAAACTCGTATATGCATAATCTTTGCAGGCACCATCAACAGTATGAGGCAAAACAGCTCTGAAAACACCTACTCATGTTTCCAGCCACTCCCAATACTGGAAACATCACAATGATGAATAATATCTTTTAATCAACCTTGATTTTTTTCCTCTTTCTTCGGTACAAATCTAGCCAAAGTGTTATCATGTTACAAATGTCTGTGTATTTTTTGCCATCTATCCCTCCTCCCCTTTAATTTTTTTTTTTCTTTTGGTATTTTGCTTACTTCTTTGAAAGACTTGAGGAAGAGCACTGACACTTCCCAAGAAATTCAGCATCAAAGGCTTCCACACAGACAGCTTGCTGCAGAGCACAGGGCTACCTCAATATAATGTCTTGTCAACACCTGTCCTACTCAGGTATTGGAATTTAAAATTGGAATTTCAGTTTCCAATTGTCTTGTTCTTGGATAACTGCTGCTGTTCCCTCTCAGCATCATCTGAGGGGTGAGAAAGGCAAGTTCTCATTTAACCATTGAGCTGAGAACTGAAACAGATCATGTTTCATACACAGCCTTCTCTCACACTCCACTGCAATAGCAACCATCTCATTTGGACTCAGAAATCCCTTGGACCCCAACCCTAAGTGGAAATACTCTGATTTTCTCATTATGTTTGTACACATGGAGTCAACAAACCAGAAATAATAAGGTCATTTTCAGTACAGTGGGACCTTCCTTGTTTGGAAAAACCTTTGAAACCACCCCTCTGGTTTTAGACCTTAAGTACCTTACATGTGTCACCTACAAAATTGTCTCCTAAATACTCCTCCATATGGTGTTCTAGGCAATTCTTTCAACATCTGTCTCTGTCCAAATGCCCAAAGATATTTAGGATCCAACCCTAACACTGAATAGTTTTTAAATCCCTGTGACATCTATTCTTCAATGTCACTCAGATACGACAGGCTTAACAACAGCTTCACGTTTACATGATTCCCCTATCAATAATGCTCCCCAGTCTTGATTCGGACCCTCAAACAGACAATGATGGATTATCTGTCTCTTTCGGGAAGTCTGTGTCTTCCAGGATGACACCCAAACCCCCTTTTTTGTCCATGCAGCCCCAGACAGACTCTAAATGCCATGCAGAACACGTGTGGAGGCTTCTCTTCTCGATAAATTTCAGTTATCAGCAGGGTAGGGAAGGGAGAGCAAGGAGAGAATCCTTTGACACATTCACAGTGCGTGCCAGGGGAAGGATCCCTCGAGTTTGGTTTGAGTAGGTCCTATTAGGGGTGGCTGCAGCTGTGACTCACTGGCCAGGGAGGCAGGGATATGGCCAGGGTTGATTTGTCAGCAGAAGCTTTCACAGTGACCCCATTTTTTTTTCCTCCAGGAAAGCATCACCCATTTGATGGAGTAGCTTAAAACAACAAGGTGAGAGAACTTACCCCTTGTCCCTCACCAAGACCCAAAGAACCTTCACAAAACCAATCCATTCAACTGGTGAACATTCTCCCTCCTCTTCCTTGCGGCCATCAGCTGTGGTCACCTGGAAATAACTCCAGCCTGAGGGCCATGCCCAAACTCCAGCCCTCACGGGGTGATTTCCACCCCAGCACGGCTGCACCCCTGTAGTCCCTGCTGGTTTCCAGCATATCCACAGAGAGCAACCGGAATTTTGGCATCCTTTCCTGCAGGGCATATGTTTGGCAGTGACTGGCCTCCTTAAATGCTAGATTAAGATATACTGAGCACAACTTTCCGTGACTTCAGAGACAGCTGTTTCACTATAAAGCACAGAAACCGAGTTTAAGCTTTCTAATTCCCCTACGAAGCCAAAATTTGAATCAAAAAGCAGGCTGGAAAGCATGGGAAGTGATTTCACCAGTTGTTGAAAAGACTTGTTCAAGCCTTCAGCTGTCAAAGGGAATGCACTGAAGGTGAAAAAATATCCCAGCTCTATTTCACAGGTGAGTTTCTAGTGATGCATAGGCGACACAAGCCGGAATCTTAACCCACGGTCCTCTGTGTTGAAGGATTCCCGTTCCATCTGAAATCCCCTAATAACAGCACTAAACAATGTGACTGTGATGTCTGCATTGGCCAAGGCTAGGACTTGCCCAAAGGCATTGAGGTGCCCACGAAGAGCATCTCTGCCTCTCTCCCACGGATCTCAAAGGCTGTCTTGTCGCTCAGGGAGAGCTGAGAAAAGTGCCAGGTAACCTCTCCAAGCAAAAGGAGCTTCGGAACAGCACTATGGCAAAGTTCTCCTGGCATCTTCAGTAGCCAAACCCTGGGTTGGAAGGAACCTTAAAGTTCTCCTCTTTCCAACACCCAGCCATAGGCAGGGACATCTTCCACTACCTCAGGTTGCTCCAAGCCCCCGTCCAGCCTGGCTTTGGACACTTTTGGGATCCAGGGGCAGTCACAGTTTGTTGCTAGCTCATTTTTAAGCAGGGTGCCTTCAGCTTGACTCTGGTGAGAGCAGGTGTTTTGACTTTGAGAGCTTTTTTTTCTCATTTCATCCTGTCCCGCTCAAGTGAAGGAGGGAGAAGCTGGGCAGGGGTCCAGCAGACAGCCAAGGTGGAGTAGTGGTACTTATAGTTTTTCTTGGTTTTTTTTATCTAAGGAAATGAACATATTAATTCAGCGCTGTTCAGATTCTTTTTTTATCTATATTTCATACACTGGTAATGCTTTCCTCCTTTTGTGTACAAGCCTTTTTATTCTGATTGACTGCACTTATATTCAGAGAAAATTATTATTTGATGAAAGATTAATGCAAGCTCCTTAAATACTTCGGTGATAAGCATGCAGTTTTTCCTTTCCTCCTTTGTAGGCTGGCAAAATAGGAAAAGCCAACACAGATTTGGCACTTTCCCCAAAAGAGATACTTCTGGTTTTGTTAAGAATGCTCAGAATGCTTAGACCCAATCATCCATCTTTTATTTCAATAAATGCTTCAATTGCACACCAGCCACGAGCTATGTGTGTGCCAAAGCAAGTCCAAAAATATTACCCAGGTTTGGAATATGAAATACGAAATCCAATTCATTCTTTCAAAAACCACCTCGGCACTTGACTGACCACTTGAACAGCAAAATTTGTGTTTCCACTTGAGCAGTTGAGAACTCAGAAGTCAAACAGCCCTCCAAATGCAAGTTAACTACATATTCTAATCTCTAGAAGTATTCCTGTTCCGATTGTTTAAACTGAATACCTCCAGAACTTCCAGTTTAAACAAAACTTCACTGGAATCTGAAGACTGAATGTGTCTCAGAAAACTTTTTTCATCAATCAGTAAGATTTATTATTTATTTTAAGACAGAGCTGTTCCTACATAGAGGTTAAAGGTGGTTGTGAGGCAGAATTTTTGTTTCCCTTAGTTTCCAGTTGGTATTTTTTTTTTTCAAAATATTTTCCCTTTTTTTTTTGTTTTGTGAAAAATGAAATTGTAAAGATGTTCAGCTAATTTTTAGCCGTTCTAATAATTTCAAACAGAAACGTCCTGCTAAATTTTAAAGCACCTGGCACAGTCCCGCTAAGCACTGGCTTTAATTGAATTGGTGTCTTCCTACAGCATATCCTGTAGGAATTATTTTTGTCTCAAAGCATTACCAGGCTCGTCTTCAAGGCATTCTCTTCAGATGCCTTTGCCTCGCATTCGGTGGGTCACACCTGATAAACCCTTTAATGTTATCCATTAACAGTGACAATAATTCCAATGAACCCAAGTAACAATTCCAATTAATCCAGTAACAATTACTTCAGAAATCCACACATCTGAATGGAGGTAACCACCAGAGCGAAAACTCTCCACCCTAATTATAAAAGATCGTGAAGAATTCCCATTTTATGCTATTTCCACTGGTGCAGACACCAATTTGGCTGGGAGGGTCCTTTAGGATGCCTTTTGGGGGGAGCTGGAGTGGTGAGGGAGACGAGAAGCATGTGATGCCTTAGGTTTTAACTTTTAATTTTCCCAACCCTGCAGTGCCCAGTGTGACTCTGCAGGTCCCTGGAGCTCGTTCAGTGCTGTTCTCTCATGCTCACACTGACATAACAAAGCCTCTCCAGCTCGCTCTCCAAGGACACCCAGACCCTCCTGGGCCCAACAACTGCAAACCTTCATCTTGGGGAGAGGGGGGCAAGCTTGGGGAAATTCCATCCTTGGCTGGGTTCTGCTTGGGGAATTGATGCTGATATCAAAGTGTGGAGAACTCCTGACCTGTCGCCCATTTTGGGATGCACTGAGGCAGGAGCCTCTGGAGCCCAAAATTGTACCTCTGAAGGCCTTTCCAATAAATCCCTCCTTTATTCCTTTATTCCTGTCTGGTCTCTGTTTCTAGGTAGCCATTTAAGGCCTCACACAGGCACAGCTGGCTGTGCCCCCACGTGATGCGTGTGACAGAACAGGGTCTGTTGGAGCAGCAGTGCCTGCCAGCCCCGAGCCCCAGGGGCAGAACTAAGATGAGATTGTTGTCCATCTCGGTGCTCCAAAGGCAGAGATTTTGCAATTGGTGGGAGGGGGAGACGGGAGAAGAGCTTGGCAGGACTTCAGCCTGCTCTTGGTCCTGGTAAGGACAAAGAGTTTCCACAGCCCGGTGGTTTTCTCAAGCGTCAGGCTTGGGTTTCTTATTAAAAAGTCATCTCCTGACCTAAGTGTCCTTCTTGGGAATGCAGGTTCATCAGTAAGACATGGCCTGGGCTGTGAGCTCAGTGCTGAAAAAAAATTTGATGACTTCCATCTGAAGTTTTGATCCTTCAGTTATGAAGATCTCTTTAATTAGATGATATTCATTTCATTAACTCTGCTTTCAGAATATAAGAGTTTAANGATCCAGTTGGGAAATACTTTTGGGAAACACTTGTTCAAAACAAAACAAGACAAAAAGGAGGATTTTTCTAAGCCAAGAAATAATACTCCTAAAGAAATATTTTGGCTAGAGAAGTTTATGTAGGGGTGGTACAAATGATGTACCTTTGTTGCTGGTCTGAATTCAGGATGATGAAAAGTGCAACAAACTGAAATCACCGCACACCACGGGGTAATTAGGACATGAACACAACAAGGGGCTATCTGCAGACACCCTCACTCATTTCCCCCATCTGTGCTCCCCTTCTCCACCAGCCAGGCTCCAAGCCCCTTTGAACTGATGGCAAACTTTCCATGGGCACACACACAGGCTGTGGACCAGATCCTGCAGGCTTGCAGTGTTTGCCCATCCAACAGGTTGAAAGGAAAACAGGTAGAGGCAGAAGGGTGCAAACAGCAAGCTCCTGGGCTTATGCCAATCATTTGAGGTATCATTCTTTACTACCAAAAAAGAAACCGCAAAAAAACCCAAAACCAGAGCGAAAAACAAATCAGTCAACCCAAAAAAACATCACTCACTTTTTCCTGAAGGGGTTAGGTATAAGAAGATCTGGGGTGACACTTCAAACACACCAGATAAATAAATGTGAAGTGTCCAGAAATGCAGCACTACCCAATGCAGCTGCCAGGGCAGAGCTGTGTCCCACAGCTGGTGTCTTCTCCTTGGTCACAATTCCTTAGGCATCCAAGATAACATTCTTCCACTGGATTTCAGTCAGTGTGATCTGGGACTGTATAGCCTGGGCCAAATGCAAAAGCGGCCCAGGAGACTTAGATTTTCATACTTATTCTTTTGGGGTCTTCTGTTTCTCAGTATAAGTGTTTCATTATTATTGTACAGCACCTTGGCTCTAGAGGAGCTGTAGAAATAAAAGTGCTGTCACATTATGCTATCAGGGGTTCTGCTTTTCAGCAATGCTCCAGTTGATGAAGATTTTCTCTGATAATCTGGGTGACTGATAGCACTGTGATAGTTGGCACCACGAGGAGAATGGGAACACACTACACCGCACAGTGAAAACCTGGCAGCTTTGGCCACTGGAATTTGTGGAGCCAAAATTCTATCCTGTAAACCTCAGAGCACCAGCAAGAAGGCTGACAGTCCTTCAGGCTGCAGTGAACCTGGGTGAAATGTGAATGTTGCAATGAGTGAGGCTGTCAAATTGCATGCACATCTTCATTTCTTCTGCCAGATAATGTGCAGGAAAAAAAAAAAATCAGGTTGCATTACAGTGCCATGGATGAAAGACCTCGATGTGGCCATGAAGAAAGAGGTTAGAGGAGCCCTGAGCGAGGTTGCATAGGTCACCCCTGCTGGTTCTTCCTTCACAGGTTTTATTTTATCCCTCACATCAAATGAAGACTCTACTGCACTCTGGGTTTTAGCTGCATGCTGTGCTATCGGTTGCTTAGAGTGATGAAAATAGCCAGGTCCTGCCTATCTCACACCAGGCACCTACAGCTCAGGTGTGCTCTTTGTCCATAGGATCTCCCCCTGTTCTTCACCTCCTGGGGAGGACAGATACGGATGTGACATCCTCTGATGCCCTGGTGAAACCTAGGCAGGAAAGGCAGGAAAATTACTCTGCTGACTCTGCATGGGGTTCATGTGCTATAAATATGGTGTGAGGGGTGTTTCTCCTCTGTAATCCAGAGAAAACCCCGGATAATGTCCCATTAAATGAACGCAGATGGTCCCACACACAAAATCAGCTACGATTCTCACAGAGAACAGAGTAAAAACTTGTGATTAAAACTGTGTTGAATGAAGATATGCTGTAGGGCTAAGTCTGGCCCAAACTACAAATACGGTCTCGTCAGGCAGTTTGTATCAGGGCTTTGTGTTACTCCTTCCACCCAGGCCAGCGGATCAGCTTTTGGCATGCCCACCCAGCTGGATTTTTACAGGGGCAGCTTATGTTCCTGACACGAAGTGCAGAGCCACGGGGTGTTTTTAATCCAGCCTGCAGGAAGCCAAGCCACAAACAACCTGCCACGGGGTGCAGGGAGGGTGGAATAACACCACACCACTGGCCCAGGAGTCATGGCCTAAACCTGGGAGCCCTGAGGCTGTGCTTGACCTTAAGCTCAGCTCCTCTGAGTTCCCAGCTGAGGGCCCTTTTAGGAGGAGTGGGCATTTCACCCAGGGGTGTGGTGATGGGAGATAAGAGATGCCTTCAGCTCGAGGAGGGAGACACAGGGTGATTTCCACCCACACTGAAAGGAGGGAAGGTTAAACCTCATCAGCACCATGCTGGTTGGTTTTCCCGGCCCACACCACCAAGGATGTGCCAAGAAAGTTCTTTTACGGAGCAGGGAGGGAGGAATCATCCCTCCATGAGACTAAGCCCCAGCGTACCCTCTTTATCCCATCCCAAAGGTGCCAGGCTTCAGGGGACTTCAGAGCACCTCAAAGGCCCCTCTTGATGAAAGGTAAAGCCCTGCAACATGATGTTTCTCTCTCCTCAAACCTTTTCCTCTGGAAAGACTGTGGTCAAGGTTTGGACTGAGAGTGGCTCCCCTTTTGTGATCAGCTCTCGCTATGTGGCCTCTAGTGCTCTTTTATGGTGTTCTTCTCCTCTATTCTTCTCTGCACTTTGAAGTGCTCTTGCATGAAACAGCATGACATAAAATAAAATGACACTCATTATTAACACAAATGAAACATTTGGTTTCAATTACCTCCCCTCTCTCCAGTTGTGAGGAGTGAGAAATCACTCATAAACCAGGCAGCGTTTTAAGAAATTGCAGATTTTATAGAGCAAGGGAAAGGAAGAAAAACAGGCCCTGAGATACTGAGGCTGTCACAGCACACAAAACGATAAGAGAGGAGAAGAGCCTGTCCTGGAGTACCTCCAGCTAGGACAGAGCTGCATGGGCTGGAAATCAGAACAAAATTAAACACCAAAGCAGTGCTGTTGATTAAGCCTTTTAACTCAGAACTGGCTGTGCCACCGACCTGGGGTGTGACCTCTGGAAAGCCACTTTGCCTCTTTGCATTTCTGGTTTCCCAAAGTAGGTCCGTTTGGCCTGTCAAAGAGGAACTGTATGAGGAAAGGGTGTCTTGGTGAGGGATTTCTTCCTGACCTGTCTCTGAAGCTCCCAGCTTCAGGAGGATATTTCTAGGCAAAATTTCCCTAACTCCTCCATGACAAGGAATAAGGGAATCATTAAAAAAAAAAAAAAAACACAAAAACAAAAAACAACAAAAACAAAACAAAACCAACAACAACAACAAAACCCCCAAAACCACCCAATATTTGTATCTTTACTAACTCTGCTATAACTTTTCCCCCTTTTCCATTCCAACAAATGTTGAACCCTCAGAAACAGCATGCATGGACTCTCGAATGAAGAACAACAAAAAGGCTGTACAGTATGGAAAACAGGATTGCATCCAACCTCGGGGAAGTACAGTCCCATTATCCCAGCCTGTTTCATAAAACAGCTGCCCTGACAGCCCATGTCAGTGAGGAATGCAGTCAGCTCTGGGTTTTTTCATCCCTGCTTAAAAACCATCCCCTCTAACCTAGGCTGTGATGCACTGCAATTGGCATTCCTAAGCCTTGCACTCATCTTGAGGGGAGGACCCTGGCAAAACCCTCTGCAGGTGCCAAGGGACTCAGCAGAAAGATGCCTCTTCTCCCTTTTTCCCTTGAAATAGACTCGATGCACCCCCAAAACTCTGCAGGACCAGGGTCAGATTTAGCTGGGCTGAGCAGTTTTCTACGTGCTGGCTGTACCAGTGAGAAAAGGGTTGGCTAACATGTGCTTTTTGGATCCCTGAGAGGTCCCTGGTCTCTCCTGAGCCACGGCACAGCTGCTGTTTGGAAGTGCACGGCAGCACAGCACATGGATGTAAGGAAGGGAGGGAAGCAAAATACGGCATGTGCTGCAGAGGAAACTTTAAGTAAGCTGAAGGCTATTACTCATATGAGAGCTAGAACCTCCACCCAAGATCCCCTAGTTTTCTCCAGCAGTGCAAAAGGGACCAAAAATAATAATAATTTGAAAAAATTAAAAAGTGGTTTTGGTTTTTGGTTGTTTTGTTTTTTTTTTCTTTTCTGAAAGAGTCTTTAGGGGAATTGCCCTGTGGCAGAAAGATGGTATGGGACAGCTGTTTCTTTTTTCTTACCAAGAGGGATTTTTTTACAGGGAAACCAAGAAACTTATAAAAATCAAGTAAATCTATGGGAAAAGTAAATATTTCTTTTCAGCTTTTTTTTTTTTTTAAATGTATTTTTATTTTGGTGTGTGATGATAAAAGAACCTCCTTCTTCTGCCATGCAACTGCAGCAAAAGTCCCACAGAAGCGAAGAGCAGATGCTCAGAGGGAGAAGTGCATTTGTTGTTCTTACATTTGGTGTCAACCTGCAGTGTTGAAAAGCAGAGAAAAGCCCTAGGGTGGGACAACAACACGTGCTTTTTCTTTTTTGATCTCTTTTTTACCTTGTTCATCACTCCAGAAGGAGATACTGTGATATTCTCACTTTCCTAGAAGCGGTATAATGCAGGAGCAGTGGGACCAGCCTTTGGATAAAATCCCTGGAAGGAGAGACCTCTGCCCTAACACTTTGAGAATTTGGAGCTTTTCTTCAAATGTATTTTTTAAGCACCCTTTGCAGCTGGGCTCTGGGAGTCTAAGCAGCTCCAGAGGACTGCAGTGACCACTGAAAATGACATGCACAAGAGGTTTGTGTTTGTTTGTCCATCTCGTGGCCGGCATGGAATTCAGCCCAATTTGGAGGACAACAAAGAAAACTCAAATGGGTCACAGCGAGTAGTGCCCACAGGGTTTTTTCAGACATCACAGCTCTTCCTACCCACCTGGCCATTAACCAAAAAGGAATCTGTCACAGCTGACACTTGTTGCCTCTCATTCCAGTCCCTGAGAACATCCCATGGCTGAAGCTGCTTCTACACCTGGGAATGCTGAGAACCCACGGTGGGCTGGCAAAGACCAGGAGCCAAAAGTGCTGATCCCCTGCAGTGCCTGTGTCTTCTGATGTGCATTTTCAGGGAGAACGTGTTCTGTGTTGTTTTGTGTTCGAAGGGGTCACTGTTTCGCTCTGCAGGCTGAGAGAATGCCCCCTGTGAAATGGGGGGAGCTGATCTTCCTCAATTATAAAGCAAAAAATACTCCAAGGAGTGGACAACCAGCCAAAAGCTTTGAAAGGGTGTTTCACTTAGGTTTTCACATTATTAACACAACTATAACACATGACATTAAATGCAGCTGACTTTTCTCTTTTATTTGTTTTTCATTAGTAAATCTCCAAAGACAGGCTTTTCTGAGTACGTTATAATTCTTGCACTTGGTTTCTCAAAAGGGTTGAATAACCCATGTTTTTCATTAGAGACAGACCCATAATCATTAGCCTTGCCTGCCTCCCATTGCACAAGGAGCAGAACCAGAGCTGTGCCCCAAAATGCACCATCTCCTTCCTCCCAAAAAAAAAAAACCACCTTCTTTCCTCTGTCAGCCCTTAGCTCCCACCTTGCTTTTCCACCACCCAGGGGCTGCCCACGGCTCCAGATTTCCCCCTCAGCCCAAATTGTTCCAAACCTCCCTCCTCTGGAGGCTGCAAGGCTTCGTTTCCCTGGCTCTGACTGTCTCTGTCACGCAGCTGTGTGATGCAGAGGGCTGAGAGGATGCACACCAGAGCTCCCCGCAGACAATAAGCTGCCACCTTCACTGTGCAGAGGTCCCCAGAACACAGCACTCACACACACACACACATGCCTCCTCCCCCAAAGGAATTTGGCCCCGTGGCTCACAATTTGCCATCCTGTGCAGCTGGGGGATGAGAGGCTTCTATTGAATGTCAGCTCTTATTTATTGGAACTCGCAGTCGAACAATGGGCCACACACAGGGAGTGTCTGACGGACCAAAAACTTGTGGGTGCAGCTCCGTAAGCACCTCAGCACCCTCTGCCTCGTGCTTGGGGCCACTTTGATTCTCTGGTTGGATACACATCCTCTTACCTTCTGTGGAGGCCCTGGTAGGCCCCACTGGGGCTGGTTCGTGCCCAGGCTGCTTTTTCTTCTCAATCTCTCATCTCAGGACAAAATAACAAACGACTTCAGTGCTGCTTCAGGTTGTTTATTCTAAGTTATCAAAGGTTCAGGAACACAGTGTCACCACTGATTCCAGGTGCCAAAAATGGCTGTAGATACACAGTACAGAGGGTTTATATAAGGTTTATCATCAAATAGAAAGATTTTACGTACATTATTTTGTTTCTAAATCCAATAACTATCAATATTATTAACAAGTCTCTTCTAAACTAAATTCTCTCTACCAATTACTACATGATAGGAACTGAGGTCACAGGAAAGGGAAGAAGAAGGAGAAGAGGGAAGAAGGAGAGGGACAAGGGACTGACTCCCTAAAATCTCCATCTTGGTCCCATAGTAATACATGAGGCAATTCCTGAAACTACAAACGCATTTTTCTATAACATATCAAACATTCAGCTTCTCATTTCTTTGGTGTTTGCTGCTCACACAGGAGTGGGGCCAGTTTTTCCCAAGGGCTCATCTCGATGGTAAAGCCTTCTTGTGGGGCTTTGGGGATAAATTTGGTCCCCAGGAGAACAGGCAAAGCTGTTTGGCTTTGCTGGTCCCCAACACCTGAGAGCCAGAAATCCAGAATACAGCCTGTGTTGAGCAGCCACGACTCTGGCAGAAGGTTTCTCTGTCAGGCAGATGCTTTCTGCCAGCACCACAGCACCTCCTGCTTATATCCCCTCGGATGTGCCATGGGCTGCCAGTGGGTTACAAGAGGTAACAGAGCTCGTGTTTGCTCTCATGTTGTGAAGTAAAAAGCAGTAACAGGCCCATGTGACTATGGCTGGGGAGGTGGGGGGAAGACTCACCAAATTTATCTAGCTCGAAAGCGGAAAAATTGGGGAAAAAAGCATATCATTCTCCTTGGAGAGAGATATTCTCCTTCTTCTGACCTTTCGTGGAAATTCTCATGTGAATGTTTCTAGATCCACTTCTGTAGGACGTTTGAAAATGAGATAAATTATTTGAAGTGCCTTGCAGCACTGAAATGCAGCTTTGATGGGGGAAGTTGTCATTTTTCGGAAAATCCAGAAAGAATGAGATTGCAAAAGCTGGGAATTGATTGTCAGTGTCTTTTGAGAACTTGCCAGGACTTATGTCTCTCTGGAGTCTGGAGGAACTCTAACACAGCCTAAAGGTGACCAAAGGCAGCCTAAAGGTGAAGGAAATGCAGGAGAGGTGCTACCATGCCCAGCACAACCTGTCAAAGAGCCGAAAATAGTGTGGTAGATTATTTCCCTAAGTGATGCCACTGAAAGGCCAGACTCTTTTACTTCAAAGCTTCACTCACTTTCTTAATCCAGGGTTACTAAATCCACAAAAAGAAGTGAAAACTGGTGAAATGGTGTACCTGAGGGCGGGTCAGCACATTCCTTCTCTCACATAAGAAATGGAGCCATGCTGAACAGCAAATAAAATGCTCAGGATCTTGACTGGAGCGTGGGTAAATGGCCCAGATCTTGTGCTGTCAGGCATTTATTCGCCAATTTCCACCATGTCTCCAAACATCTTTGATCATATTTTCACCTCACTTTTCCTTCAGAGCTGCTCGCTGCTCACAAGCATGGGCTGGGCCGTGAAGATAGTCACCTGCTATTACTGTCATGGTCCCTGCAGCATTTATCCATGCTTTTTGGTGATTTTCAAACAATTCTTCACTTGTGTGTGAAAATCCATCCCATTTATGTGCCTCAGGTCAGGCACTTGGAACTGCCAGCTCTTGCCAGAAGTGATGTGGCTTTTGAGCTCCCACACGTGGTACCCAGAAGCAGAGGAGCATCAGGAATCACTCCTGTGCCTCCTGAAGGAGAGGTATGTAGAGATCTAGCATGCTTCAAGACAAGGGAGGCCCAAATTAAATGTTAAAATGAAAGCCAAGGAAAGGCATTTGAAATCAATGCGAGCAGATGTACGATTTGAAGCCACACAGCTTTTTGTAAAGTCCACTGACCATGACAAGTGCCTCGAGGAATGCATCCAACACCATCCCAGATAATGGGGAGGGAGGATTTTTGTCGATGTGTTTGTAAACATCTTGGGGAGCTGCTTAAGTAGTAATCTCATGAGGAAGATCTGTTGCTCATTCCATCATAGAGACAGCCTGATTGAAAATCTGAATTCTGAGTTGTATTCCTTTTCCCCCTTCTTCTGCACTTATTGTTTTAAGGTTTGGTTTTTTTTTTTTTCCTAGTTAGCCGATGCAAAGCCTCTCCAAATAAAAGTTTATATGACATTGTTACCACAAGGATTCCTGCCAGGACAATGAGCAGGGCAGATGCTGGCTG
>VZRF01014981.1:113731-130572 GCA_013396875.1 Vireo altiloquus
TTCACTCACTCAGCAAAAAGCTATGTGGATGATTTTGTTTTCCTCTGAGGTGCAGACTCCCTTTTCCCTCCGTGCTTTCTTGAGCCTGCACGGGCCACATGTCTAATGCAAGCTGTTGTTGGATTTCTGTTAACCTTCTCCTGTCTGGAAGACAAGGAGTGTTTGGAAGTCAAGGTTTGTCATTGACTTCAAGGGTTCCAAACATTCCTTTTATTTCCCTGACTCAGTTACTATCTAGCTTACATCCTTCTATTTCCCACTAATCTCTAACCATCTCCTGATTCCACTCTGGGAAAAAAAAATATATATACATATAAAAGAATACAATAAGTTCAAGGGCTGAATGGAAAGCAAACATTTCTTTTTCTTTTTAGATGGGAAAATTAGGTATTGAATTCAACCCACATTTTTTGTGCCACATGCTGCTCTCAAATTGTTCTGGTGTTTCATGTGAAAGAGAAAAATGGGAGGCAATATGCAATTTTTTACAAAAGAAGGTTTTCCCAAAAAATGAAGAAAATCACTCCCAAATATTCTGCAGAGGTATCAAAAAATGATTTTCTAACTACCTGTGATAGACACTTGAAAGACCTTTCAGGAGGCAAAAGTTAACTTAGATCAGTGGGAGGCTCCTCTTCTGATCCTCCCCTTCTAATCCACAGAAACCACCCTAAACACACTCATGGGTTATATCTTCAAATATGGGCAGCATCTGGGCTGCAGCCAAAATTTTCTGCCTGTAGCAGGACTCGTTTCAATGGCCCACAGCAAAATGCTTTATTTATTTTCAGGGCAGACCCCTGGAGCTACTTGACTAAAGGGGACAGATGTCTGCTGCTTCACAACCAGTGGCATTTTGTTCATACATTGAAAAAACTGGTGACAAAATTATATCATTACATGACTGAGCGCCACTTGCTCCTGTTCTGTATCATGTTTTTTTACGTCACTGATTTGTCAAAGCCATTTTGTGTTCAACTTGTGTAAGTCTCTGTCTCTACAGCCACATGTCGGCTGTCACAAAAGAAAAGAATGTAATTTAGTTTTCTTCTTTTTTCTTTTTGTTAGAATTGCACCACTTTCATTTTTCATAAGTGAATATGTTTAAGTTCAACTACTAAAGAACCTCTTGAAACTGACCTTTGGGCACAAACCATGTCTTAAAAAGGCCAAGAGTGAGAATTCTTTTTTTCTGGAATTCATTTGAATTCAGCCTGGAATTACTATGGAAAAAAAACATAACTTGATGTGTTAGATCATAAATCACAATTTGTATTTCAGAGATTAATTTCTTACATCATGCTCTTCATTCCCTTTGATTTGAGCCACTTTAAAACTCTCCACCTTAAGGCACAGGGCAACAGCTTTCTCTTTCTGTCAAAATGGTATAAAGAGCAAAATATCTGTTGGAATTAAACAGTGATGTCATTCCAAGGGGGAAACACATATCAGCTGTGAAACTTTCTGTTTCTCGCTCCACCTTGGAAATATTTGGGTACTCCTGAGAAAATAAATATGTATTTGATGGCAACTTGGACAGAATTAACAGTGCTACACAGAAACAAGAGGGAACGAAACATAACACACCCTGGGTACAATGAAAACATTTCTCAGCATAAACAACGCTATGCAATTTACGAATTCCCTGTTATTTTAGTAAGAAGAGAAAATCAGAGCTATAAACTTGAGATGTGTTGCCTCTGATGTGCCTGGCTCAATCTGAAAACGACACTGATGAGCCAGGCTCTCTCATGCTATCCTAACCAGGACATTCACAACTCCGAATTTAAAACTCACTCTAAACTGCTTGAATGTATCCAAACACCTTGCCTTGTGGACTTTGACATCTAGGAGAAGGAAAACAGAGCAGAAGGAGAAGAGGGATGAAAAGCTAAGGCCAAGGCCTGGAGTCTGGGAAAGGTGAGTTTGAGTGCTGGCTTCACCCCAGCTGTGAAACTGCTGCTACAACTGGGTTTCAAAGCTCGTTTTCCACACCTCTGCCTCTCCCCATTCCTAAGGAAACTGACCACGGTTTAGGGACTTCAAGAAGTTTCTTGTTACAAAAATTAGCCCACCTAGCAAGGATGAAGTTGGACTGGCTGCTTAGAAGTCACCTTGGAGCACAGGTGTTGGAACCCAGGGAAGCCAGAAAACTTCTCCTGAGCCTTTGGGGACATATTTTATCCCTAGAGCCCCCAAAAATGGCTTAGCCTTGGAACTAAGCCCATGGGAACATCTTCCCCCACTTCTGGGTGAGCTGAGAGCACCAAAGAAATTAAGAGATAGTTGTTTACTGCACCACAGAGAGTATACTTGTAGTTTTGAGATTTTGCTCTGTATATTAATATAGAGACAACATGAAGAATTCAGGGTGTCGGCTTCTCCTTCTCCTTCTCCTTCTCCTTCTCCTTCTCCTTCTTCTTCTCCTTCTCCTTCNTTAAAGACAAAATAAAGTACATAAGATCTGTCTATTCAGTGATAAAAAGGTATATAAACCCTCTGCACTGAGCAGCCACAGCCATTTGTGCTCCTGGAAGCTGCAGCAGAGGCTGTGCTCCTGAAACTTAGATAAGAAAAAATGAACAAAAAAAGCAGCAGAAAGCTTTCCCGCTTTGCTCGGAAGTGTGTCCCACCAGGCCAGGTTGCCAAGGAACTTGTCCTGTTGGATCTCAAGCCACTGAATGTGGCACTGGGTACCCAAGCCTTCACCATGTCCCATCTCACTGGGTCTCTGTCCCAGCAAGCAGTGGGACATCTCTTGGTCATCTTAGGCTTCCTTTGACTGCCAATGCTCTTACAGAGAGATACTGTTGTCCCTCATGCTCTCTGATGGTTTCATCTCCTGATGAGTTTTGGCTTTCCTGATCCCATTCCTATTTGCATCTTCTGAGCAGCCTGTCCCTGCTTCCACCTCTGAGCCCTGCCCTCCCCTTTGGAGCTCCATGATCCCTGTGCTGACATTGCCAGCCTTTTCCAGCTGCCTACACCTTGCAGCAGACCATTCTTGTGCTCTAAAGGGGCTGACATGGAAGATCAGCTGGCTTCTCCTAGATCCTTTTGATCCCCCAAAGGCAGTTTTCCAAGAGACTGTGACAAGCAGGTTCCCTGCATGGAGTAAATCTGTTCTTCTGAAGTCCAGGCTTATTCTACCTTGCTCACTCCTCTTAAACACCACAGCTTCGTGGTCCCTGCAGCTGAGGGTGCCCTCAGCCTTCCACCTTCATGGTGAGTGTGAGGTCTAACAAAGCATCTCCTCCGATCAGTTCGTGAATTGCATGGACCATGAAGCTGCCCTCCATAAGCTCCAGAAACCTCCTGGAAACCTTCCCTGAAACTCTGCCAGCTGCCTTTGCCACACAGCAACCTGCCTTTCAAGTCAGTGGTCACATAAGCACATAAAAAAAAAAATCAACCCTAAAGGGCTTTTATCCATCAACTGCAAAGCAGGACTGAATTTTTTTATCTTCAAAGGCAAAACTGCATTGATGAATCCTGCTTCATTCTTTCCAGCAGCACACAAAGGACTGTTGGGTGTGTTGATTCTCATCCAAGTAGTCCTTTCCATGCAGTTAAAAGATCAGAGAATCATAGAACTATAGAAGAAGCTGAGTTAGAAGGGAATCACAAGGATAATGGGGCCCAACTCCCAGCTCTGCACAGGACAGCCCTGAGAATCAGAACACATCACAACTGCCCAAGACGTAACAACCTGATGTAGAAAGTCTTCATCAACAGACACAGGCAGGGGCATTTCCCTGAGGGAGGGGTCCAAGTCTGTCCATTTTCCCCCCATTTTCCCTTTTTCTGATTGCTGACCTGCTTCATTTGGCCTTTTCCAGAGCTGGGCTGGTGCACAGTGCCCAGGAATGGGAGAGGATCCGTGTTCTTGCCTGTGGAAAGACAGACAGCTCAGGTCAGAACCTCATGGTTCAGCTGTGCTGCATCCTGCCAGCACAGCTGGAAACACCAGGTATCATTTCGAGTTTCTTGTGTAGACCAGACAAGCAGTGTAAGAAAGTGAAGAGAAACCTGGCCTCAGGAAAGTTGGGGTCCATTTTTTGCCCTTCTACAGGCACCAGCCAAGGCACTGAGAAGTGTTAAAGCCTCACAGTTTGGCAGCAAGGAGAGTTCGATGCCAAAGTAAGCATTAGGATGGGAGCTCTGTGCATGTGCATAACCTCTATGGGATGATGTTCATATGCAGCCAGGATTGTGAGCTGTAGAAATACTGAAAAGGATCTGTCAGAGGGACATGTCTGAAGAAAGACGTATAGAACAAGCTACAGCCTGCTACCTAAAAAAGCAAGCTGCATCCTCTGAAGGCAAAAGCAGACTAAATTCTTCAAAAAGAATAAAATAACCTTCCACCGGGATGAATGAATTCACTTTGCTGCACAGGTTCTTTGTGGACTTACTACCCAAAGATCTGCCAGATACTCCTTTATATGCTCCAACAAGTTTCCTCCTTTTCTCTCACCACAGCAGGAGGTCACTTCTCCCTTTCCTCTCTCCCAAACACTCCAAACCCTTAATGCTGCACTTTAACTATAAACTTAGGTCTGAGCCTGAAAGAAGCTGATTTCTCTATCTGAGTATTTCCAGCCACGCAGAAGTGGATACTGCTCTAGTCCAGACTGCTAAAAGAATTTGCTGTTGCACAGAAACCAGGACGATTCAGGATGAAATGAGGCAGCTTTTTAAGCCTGTGCTGCAAGCACCACATGACAGCAGTAAAGAGCAATGGGTGTCTGACCTGTCGCAGCTCTTTTCTAGATACTTTCTGCTGCTTTGCAGAGGCAAGGATTCCCAGCAGAAGATTTCACAGCACAGCTCAGTAGCCAAGAGCTGTGTTCCAGCCTCAGAGGGGGGTTGCTGCAGCCCTCCAGATCCATAAAACTGGGCAGAAAGGGTGGCTTTTGGAGAAGGAGCAACATGCAGGGGGAGGCAGAGTACCAGGACATGACACCTTTCCACATGATTGTCTCATTTGCTCTGTGGAGAGTCTGTTACCTGGGGAAGATTTTTTTGGCTTTTGGACCATCTTCCCTTTCAAAAACCTTAAAGGGACTTTATAAGACAGAGGGCTAATTTAATCCCTTCATTGCAGGACGAAGATGAAAAGCACAGCCACAGGAGAGGGCTCCTGATATGTCTATGGCTCCCCACTGGTGCGTGGCCAATGCCTTTCAGTGACTCATGGTCTTCCTGTTCTGACCAGGTCAGAACGTGAATCACCAAAATGACGAGAGGGGAAAAAAAATAAAATCATTGTTCACCCGCAGGTTGGGCCGCTGGATTTCCAGAGGGGTGGGTTGTGGAGGTCTGGGAGTGAAGGCCGGGGTTGATTTCAAGTCCTGGAGCCCAACACGAAGGACTCCAGGGATTTCTGCAGAGAAAAAACAGTTCCTTGTGAGATTTGAAGCTCAAGGCCGCAGGGCTTGTACAAGCCTGGCACGGAATCCTGCCTCAGCGTGGCTCTGCTGTTGACAGCAGTGTTTTTACTGACAGATCAAACTGGAGAGTCCAAGATGAGATGGAAATGGCAGGGGACAAAACAGCAGCAGTGGATAGCTTGGCCACATGCCTCTTGTGATCCTTCCCTGCCTTCCATCACTGCTGTCATATCAAGTGTGCCCTCTCAGTCAACTGAGCCTTGGGAGAATGTCAGGGGCAGAGCAGAAGGGCAAGAGTTAATGTCTGGCAGTGCCTGAAGGCAGTCTGGTAATCCTGTTATCCCAGCACATGACAGGAGAAAAAGAGAAGAGGGAAAACTGTGCCAAAGTTGCATCATGGACAAAGGAAAAGCTGGCTCCCCTACCAGGTTTGAAAGAACCCTGATAAATAGAGCTGATAGATGGTCTCCAGTGGCTCCTCACCCATATGAAGATCCCTTTCCCTTTCTTGTCTGTCAGTCCCTGTCCCATTCCCTGCCTCTTTCAGAGCTGGTGAGTCACTATGCTCCACAGAGAAGGTTTAGTTCCTTGGCAGACAGCACCACTCACACACAAGAGGTTTCTCAGGCAAGAGCATCATCTTGTCAGCCTGTTTGCCTCTCTTCCCCTTTCATCTGTTGTTTGTTTTCCATTCATACACAGAGAAACTCACCCCCTTGCCAGACCATTTGCATGTTTTGTAAGAGGTGATGGTGATGCAAATGTCAGGAAGTGCATGTTGTCTATTATTTGTGCAGCACAGTTCTTACCTCCGGGTTATTTACCTTGTATTTCATCCCTCCCCGTTCAGACCTCAGCCCAGAAACAAACCCAAAGGGAAAATCTGAGTTTAAGAGCTGCAGGTGTGCCTGTAAATGGCTGGGGCAGAAGAAAGGGTCGAGCTGGTCTGGTTCTAGCTTTGCCCAGTACAGTGTTTTGGACAAACCCCTCTGTCCCCAGGAGGTGATGGGGGAGAGGTGTGTTTGTACAGCTGCATCACAGTGAAGAGCTGTTGGTCTGCTTCCATCAGGAAAAGCACTAGTTCTGCAGAGCAAGAGATTTTTCTGCCCCTTGGTGAATGGATTCCCCCTCAGGGTGCCACAGCAGGAGGCAGACAAACCCACGGCAGGGCTTTGCTAGACTTGAACCTCCATCAGAAAGCATAGTGGCAGTTTCCAGAAAGAACTCAGAGATATCCTTACCTAATCACTACAGGTCAAATTCATGGCTGAGGATGCTGCTGGAGCCTGTTATGGAGACAATCAGCACAGCTCCAGTGCCCTGGTCAAAGCTGAGCAAAGAGGGAAAACACACAAGTCATCTGAATGCACTGGTAAATTCCCATTTAAAGATTATATCCTCAAAGCCCAATTACTGTTAATGACATCTGCTGATCATCTATTAAACCCCCAATTACTGTTAATGACATTTGCTAATTGTCTATTAAACCATCTTATTAAACCATCTTTAAACAGGATTGCAAAGTGCAGTATGACTGAACTGAACGGGGAAAATGCAGTTTTGGCCTGGAAGATCCACGAGGAGAGATCCACTTTTTCTTGCTGCCCCTGTAGCATCAAACAGAAATAAGCCATGCAACCCTGTGTCACATCACTGAAATCACAGAAGCACAGAGTGAGTGGTTTACAAACCAACTTGTCAAAGGTCTTCACTGAAGATACCTACGAACCAGCTGCAAAATTACTGCTGATTATTTCAAGCAACTTTGGAAATCAAGATGAAGATAGGTAAGCAGACTGAAAGATAAAATTCCCTACACCAGTCTGAAAATTAATTGAGCGCCTGTCAATTAGTCACAAGGCTTTGGCGACAACGCAGGAGAAAATTATCATATTGGGGAAAAAAAAATAACAAACCTTGTGTTACAGGTCTGGTAAGGTAAGGCCTTAGAATTAATTTACAGTGTAATTTTCAGGTTATCCACGATTATCTTCCATTTCTACTCAATTTCATGAGGGCCCACAGATACTAATGCTGAATTTAAAGACCTGCTTTCCTTCAGGAAGAGCCCCATCAGTGCCACTGCTAAAGCAGGAGCTAAAACTTCTTCACCATGAACTTGGCCCATCCTTCAGAACAAAAGAAACCAAAACCCTCAAGGTATAAAAAGAGGAGCTGCCATGACCTACAAAGCAATGAATGGCCTAAAGATCATCCATCTTAATCCAGTAATAATTTTCCTGAGGGAGAGCATGAAATATGGTTTTATCTCCCAAACCAAATGAATATGCCAAGATTTTCAGTAACGTAGGCCAGTGGGATTTTTGCATAAACTGAATTCTAAACTCAATTCTCAACCTTCTTTAATTTTTTTTTTTTTTGAGCACGTATTGATGTTGACTGGTCTAGAGTAACACCCTGATGATAATAACGATTTATGTGGAATTTTTGCCAAAAATGCAATGCAACCATCTTAAAACACTCCACAGATCCAGCAAAGCGATATGCAAGCCACGTGAAAGGATCACATTGCATCATCCACCAGGACACAGCAACCCTCTCTGTGATGATGGAGGGCAACAGATTGAACAATGCACACTAATATTACCCAACAGTTCAGAAAAGGAAGTGAAAATTTAATGATTGCATCTAATTGAAACTGCTGGAAGAGTTTTGAGCAACGGAATTCAATTATTCAAGCTGGAACTCAGTCAAAAGCTAAACAGAGTGTGCTACCTGCTGCACAAGCATTCCAAATTTGGGCTGACTTAAAATCTAAAATATCAAGGGTAATCTCTCAAATTTAATGGTAACTATGATTTTATTTCCTTTTTTATTTTTTTTCCTTTCTTTTTTAATTTCTAGTAAGACCACGCTGACCCACAAAGATATAAGGGTATGTACAACAGAAATATTTGTGGGGTCAGGAAAATTGTGTTGATTGGCACCAAGGCCTTTCTGGTGATGGGTGAAGCTGAGAAGGTTGCTTGGCTGATTGAGGACAGAGATGAAAAAATCCTGCCAGGGAACAGAGTTTTTGTGACAAGAAACCACACAGTGACGAGTCTTTGCTGTATGTGACCCTATAAACTCTCCTTGCCTGAATATCCAACCTCTCACAACCTCTGGCTATTCCTGAGACAGAATTTCAGTGCTAGAAATGCTGGCATGCCGTTTTTGTGGAAGATAGCTCCTCCAGACTGGGAGAACGCAGTCCAGAGTCTGGAGACAGAGTGTCTATTAGACTGTTGTTCCAAATCCAAATTTTTTTCCTGTAATATCCTGATGAGAGGTGGTTAGGCCATTCAGGTGCAAAATAAGCAGGGTGACCTCAGCTCATCCACAGCAGCCAAAGCTCGGGAAAGACATTTCTGTGCAGGCTGTACTCAGAGTCAGGGACGAGAGCTGAGGGCTCAGAGTACACAGAGAGCCTAGTAGGATAAACTGCTCCTATTTTTAAAAAACCTGAGCCTGCATCCTCAGCAGAAGTTTAGGGAGCTGGCCGCTTGAGCTCACTGATCCAGGCTGCACAGCCCAACGCTGCAGGAGGAAAGAGAGTCAAGGGAAAAAGGAAACTATAGGTGTCTTGCACAGGCATCCACAGGTAGTGCATACAAACTCCAGAAGCCTTTTCCTTTCAGAGGAGGAATTTCTCTGAAGTTTTCAACAACAGCATTAAAACACTGTGTGCGAGGACACGTCCTTTTCACATCACGAGTGGCCTCCCACAAGAGCCCAGTGCTTGCCTTTACCTCGCCATAACTGACTGGCAACCACTCCTGTGCATTATTGCCACTGCCTCGTCCTGCAGTCACCAGCTGTGCCTGGGTGGCTGCAGCTGCTTGCAGCAAACAAGAAAATCCTGAAGGTTTTTATTGACTGAGCACCCTATCTAGCTCCCGAGGAGAAGGCTCATCCTGCCCCACGTGCCGTCGAGCTGTGGTCAGTCAGTTATCTGCCCACAGCAGCAGGTTGTGCAACAGGCACGGCTGTTCTGGCAGATGGGCCTGGCAGGAACCAAGTCACAAGTTTCATTTCCATTGCCCAAAGTGAGGACCCTTTCTCCTTTTCGACTGATTTTTCCTTCCTCCTCCGCGCTGGAGGTTGTCCATTCTGAGGTCCAGAGAGCGATGGGGGAGTTGATCTGCTGCTTCTCCAGAGGCCAGGCTGGCTGCCCACCCCCAGGAGGTGAATGGGATGCTGGCACTTGTAACCCAGCAGGATTTCCTGCCCTGACACCTCCTTTCTCAAGGGGGATGCAGGAGGACCAAGGACAGCAGGGTTATTGCTTAGCTACCCCACCCTTTCTGCTACAAGCAAGGTGTTCTTCCAGCAGGAGGATGCCAAAGCAGGACCCGAAAAACAAAGAGCTCCACTCTTCCTTCTCCCTCTCTCCTTCCCCAACCTTCTCTGCAGCGCTGTGGTGGCCCTGGGGACGTGCTGGGGTCCCTCTGCCACCTCTGCTGCAGTCAGATCCTGCAAAGAAGAAGGTATTTGGGAGGTGCCTGTACTGGACAAGGGAGATGAGCAGATCCCTCTGTGGTACAGAATGTGTCCTGCCCTGCCTTGGTTTGGTTCATCAGCTTGTCCAGAGCCAAGACAACCCAAGCAGGAGTTGTCTCAGGGTGGAATCACCATCACCCCCATCATCCTCACCTTCAGGAACCTGCTGCCTTTGGGAGGAGCAGCTGGGGTGGTTTTCCCTCAGCATCCTGCAGTGTTTGCAAGCTCTGTTCTCTGGCTGTTGAGCAGCTTATTCTTTCCTTGGCGTTGCGAAATCCTGCTCCTTGCCACAGGGAATAGTCAGTGCTGGAAGTGGAGCTCCAGTGTGGAGCTGCCGGCTCTCGCAGCTCTTTATCACAAGCTTCATAATATCTGATATTTTGCTTAAAGCTCCAGTTCCTGTCAGATAGCAGTTACAAAACAATATCAAAGGTTTTTGGGTTGAGTTGACAGTTTTCTGTTGTTGGTTTGGTTTCTTTTTCCTTTAAATTTCAATATTAAATAGTTCTCTTTCTCTCAGAGTTGCAGAGAAAAGCCTGAAAACATGGCTCCAGAACCAGACAAACAAATAAAACTTCATATTTATACTGTATTTGCATGTCATTTGTAAGACAGCCTCACCAGCATTTCAAGACTGGCAAGACCACAGAGTTTTCATCTGTGGCTGAGAAGCACAAAGGCCAACTCTCCAATAAGATAATAACCCTGGTGGTTTCTCAGGGTCATATTCTGCATGATCCAAACATAATTATTAAATTGCCCTGCTTAGAAAAAGGCAATTTTTTTTTGTGGTTTTTTTTCCCAATTCAAATGCATCCTGGAAGAAGCACATGTTTCTGAGCAGGTCATTGTCTCTGGCCAGCTGGTGACCCCAGAAAAACTCCATGCAGGGGAGAACCGTGTGGGGGAAGCCCATTCTCAGATTCACAAAGACAACTGTCAGTTTCTAGAAGTGGGTCCTGCCCATGCTCTGGTCTCCACCATGCCAACCCCACCAGCTGAACCTGAGGGGAGGAATCACAAATTTCGCTTAGCTACCTGCAGGTGTACCTGTCCATGCCCTCACAGGCTGCCAGGTCACAGTGATGCCTTAAGTGGCTGCCTAGAAACAGAGACTAGGCAGGAATAAGGGAATAAAGGAGGGATTTATTTGAAAGGCCTTCAGAGGTCACACTCTGGGCTCCAGAGGCTCCTGCCTCAGTGCATCCCAAAATGGACAATGACAGCTCCCGAGTTCTTCCCACTTTGATATCAGCATCAATTGCCCAAGCAGAAGCCAGGCAAGGATGGAATTTGCCCAAGCTTGCCCCCCTCTCCCCAAGATGAAGGTTTGCAGTTGTTGGGCCCAGGAGGGTCTGGGTGTCCTTGGAGAGCGAGCTGGAGAGGCTTTGTTATGTCAGTGTGAGCATGAGAGAACAGCACTGAACGAGCTCCAGGGAACTGCAGAGTTACACTGGGCACTGCAGGGCTGGAAAAATTAAAAGTTAAAACCTAAATCATCAACAGCCGCTGCTCTAAGCCCCATTTCCAAAGCAGCAATGCAGTCTGGAAATTTGAGGGAGACATGAGAGATAACACCATGTTTTGTGCTGCTGTCCCAGGTACAGAGAGCCCTGTAAGTGCTGGATACAGTTATAAAGCCAGTGGTTCCCAAAATCTAAGGGTACAAGCACTCAATGGAAATGAGAAGGTCTGCTCCCCAGCCTTGATGAGGATTGGCACCCTTTAATCACACACACATTAGTGGCTCCTCTTCAGATCCAAGCTGCCCCATGGCTGAGGCCTGTGGCCTGCATCAAGCACAGAAATGGTTCAGAGCTCACCAGCTCTGGGGCAGGGACAGCCACAGTAGCTTCACAGCACGGGTAACAGGGCTCTTGTGTGAGGCTTCTGTCGTTCTTCCCTTTATTTCCATAAATGTAGCCTGGGAAATCATCGCACTGCCATGACGAGGGCCTGCTGGTCCCTGCGGCCCCAGGTACCTCAGGGCACTTTGTGTTCAGCTGATTTCCAGGGGCTAGGTACACTTTTGGCTCTGATCCACTGCAGTGCCTGTGGATTTGATTGAGAAGCTCTCCTTCCACATCCCTTGCTCAGGTTTCTTTGAGGAGAAGCCCGTGACAAAACCCTGGTGCCTCTCAGAGGACTCAGGGGACGCTCCTGCAGAGTGGACAGGGTACTCGCCCCAGAGAAGGCAGGACAGCAAACATTCCTGAAGAAATGAAGAGAGGGAGTTTATAAAATATTCTCCATGTCTGTGGCAGGCTGTCCTAAGAATCCAGGTTTCAATTTTAAATATATAGGTTGGACTGGATGACCTCGGAAGTATTTTCCAACCTGACTGATCCTGTGATTTTATTGACAAAGAAGACTTGAAGGATCTCTCTGTGGTGAGGGTACTCTCATAGCACAAAATATCATCAGGAATATCCACCCATGGAAGGAATCAGGCATAGGTCAAACATCTGCAGGAATGGCACAGAGAGCTAATCCTGCCACAGTGACACTTAGAAAACAGTGTTACAGCACCCAGCTGTTGTGATCCACATCGAGCTGCTCCATGAGTCCTATTCCACCAAGGAATCTCCTCCTAGGAATCCACCTCCCCCAGAACATCAGCCAGAATGCCCTCCTGCCTTTGAAAGATCCAGGTCTTCTGTGGGCACAATGAACCAGCTGGGAAGGAAACAAAATCCATGGAAACTTAAAATCCTGCCCCTCCAGAGCCAAAGCAGGACTTTGCAATGACACGTCCCACAAGTATTCAACAATCAATTTTGTTTCTAAAGCTCTTGATCTCACATGTCCCTAATGGGTTGGAGTCTAGGTGGGAGGTCTGAGAGCCACACTCTATTCAAAAGAGCAGAGAAAAGAGCACATTAATGACCATGTTCCAGCCCTGGCTTTAATAAAGCATCAGGTATACTGGAAAGAACTTCTCCAGGCTCACCTGCCAAAAATATGCAGCAATTGCAAAATATTAAATACCTTTTATATACAAAAAATCCCCACCCGAACTCAAAAACCAGCCTCCCAAACTACAAACCATAAAGAGAAACAAGAATCTGAGCTGTTAAATAAGAATGGGGAGGTTTGGACAAAAATAAACAATGACTGGCATTTAGGGAACTTAAACTGCATCAGAAAAAAAAAAAAAAACCAAAACCAAAAAAAAACCCCAAACCTCCTCATTTGCTCTGGCTTCTAATTTTTTCCATATTTTTGTCATTAGACATTATTAAAGTACTACTGTTCCAGGCCTGGGTGATGAAAGGCTGAGATATGATTCAGCCCCCTACGTTACATAAACAAACCCGGGTCGTTATGACATCCACCGAGATTTTATTTCTTTTTTTTTTTTTTCTCTTTCACCCCCCCACTTCATTCTTTCATCTCCTTCATGGTGCCACAAACCAGGAGACTGCTGGCCCTGCTGCAGCAGCTCTTTCAGGTGCTCAGATGCAGTTTTGGGCCAGCTCTTGGGCTGCCAAGGTGACACAGCAGGCCTGCAGCCAGGTGAAACCCCCCCGGTTCAGCCTCCCCCTGAGCAGGCCACGGTGAAACCGCAATTTAACGACGATTTAAAACCTTTTAAGAGAGAGTTGTGAACAGCCAGGTCAGGAAGTGCCAGTTTAAAGTTAGCCCTGACCCATTAATCAGCGCTGGAGACAATGACGCCGGTGTGACCGGATGGGCTAACTTATGATTAGTTCAGATTTATCTGAGATATAACAAAAGGGTGTTCTGCTGGTTTAAAGAGTCTCTTTCCCTCTTCCTCTGGTGAAATCAAGACATTGTTTAGAAGCCAGAGGGAACGCCGTTCAAAAATCCTGAGGTCACTTCCAGAGATAAATTTAGTAGGGGGGTATGACAAAACGAGGGCCGAAAAAATTTGGTCTCTTCCATCACGGGAAAGTCTGGCGTTCAGAAATGAACCAAAGCCAGCTGAAATCAATAGGGGGGCAATCACTGAAATGAGTGAGGCTTGTTTGGGACATCGCCATGGCATTGGTGTTGGTTTAAGGGCAGATAAGTCCCCTAGGTCCTCCAAACATGGACATTTGAGTGTTAACCCACATGTCTGGTGCTGCATAAAGCAGTCCCCACACAGTGAGAAATGCAAAAAGTGAGAAATCCTTATAAAATATGCCTCCAGAGCTACCAGGATATTTCATGTGGCTGCAGGAGTGACATTTTCACCCCTTGTGGCTTCCCAGAAGAGCAAACACATCAGCCTGGCACAAGATCCAGGCAGGGAAGGATGAGAGCAGCATTCCTGCCAGTGGGACATACAGGCAGTCTATTCCTAACATCCTTGAACACAAAATCAGATCAGCAATACCTCCCCTGGGGGACAGGCATGGCAAACAGTGCAGCCCCCCATGGAAGTGGCAGCAGAAGCTCCACCATGTCACAAAGTGCTTCCTCTACAGAGTAATATTGTGGTGCCACAAATTATCTGTCCCTCTGGCTTCAGTTATTATATTTATTGCAATGATAACAAAAGAGGGGTAACACAGATAAAAATAAGTGAAAAAACCTCAGCTAAAGTAACAACAGCATAAAAAATGTCATCTGACTGCATGAAGTTTATATATATTTTTATATATGTGTGTGTGTGTGTGTTTGTGTGTGTGTGTGTGTAACCACATTAAGGGATTCACTTTTCATTTTAATTGGGCGGCCTCCTTATGGTATGAATGGTTGTTGGCAGTCTATAAGATAGCATCAAAAGATGTTTAATTTCATGCCACTCTCAGTTTGTAGAAACAGTCTTCCGCAGCCTTTCGGCAGTTATTACTTCCAGGCCCTTGAAGTGCTCTCAGAGCAACCAGAGCACCACCAAAAAAGCCTGAAAGGTCTTGCTGGCTGCAAAAACGTTGGTGTCTGTTGAACCTGTGCTAGATCTTTTTGGAGGCACTCAGTGTCAGAGTGAGTCCCCTCGTGCAGGGTCAGGAGAGAAGAGCAAAATGCAGGTAAGCCCCACCTTACCCAGGCTCTCCAGGCTGCAGAAAGGGATGTGCCTCTCAGACTGCCTTAGACTGTGGGTGGGCCATGCTGCCCTCTGGAAGTGTCAAAATCTCTCCCTGGATGACAAATGGAGCGGAGCCCAGCACTGAGCTGTTCTTTGAAATATCTGACTTTGACTTAGTTGAACTTGGAACAGCCCTCGCACAGCTCCTTTTCCAGCGTCAGCTCACAGTGTGCATTGACTTTCAGGCAGCAGACTCCTGGCTTCTAAGCATTTCACTCTTCCTCCTGAGGGCTCAATTCATCTCTTGCTGGCAGCAGCGATCCTCTTTGACTCCCTGGCAGCTGCCCCAACCACTGAGAGGACAGCAGAGGTTGCAGCAGGACCTAAGCAGTGACAACTTCCTGTGACCATCCTGTGGCATTGATTTTTCACTCACCATTAAGCCAATTCTAGACAGAAAAGCCCTCCTCAGCCTTCATCCTTGCCGTGTCAGCATCAGCATCAGCCTCTGCAACACACTCAGCCCCTCTGCCCAGTTTGACCCACGCTGGTTTTGTTGCCTTCTCACGACAGCATTTGAAATTCTCAGTTTTCAGCAGACAGAGGAACAGACGAGCTGCAGGGTTTTTTTGAAGCACATCAAGGGTTTGCCTGCCGACGCAGCACAGCTGGATGCAGAAAAGTGATCAGAAGGTGCAGGAAACAGCAAAACCTCACAGTTTTCCAGCAAACAGACCTTTGCACGCCACAGCCAGGTGAAAAGCAGCTGTTGCTGGGTTTTGTTTGGAACCTGCTCTCCTGCCACAGTGATGCAGAACACCCGAAGGGCAGCTCCCTCTCTGGAAAACACAGACAGAGTCACCCAGGCAGCCCAGGGCAGGGAACCCCAGTTCGTAGGTGGGAGACCTGTGCCAATCCCCAAGGCTCCATCCCTGCCCATGCACGCCTCTTCTTCCACCTTGGTTCCAGTTCAATTTCCGCAGGTCCAATCCTGATTGCACCTTTGTTTCTCAGGCTTTCAGCAAGCCAGTGGTTTCACAGACCTGCTCCTCAGGAGGAATTTACAGGAGGAGTACAACTCTAGTGGTCAGCACCTCCTGGGAGAAGGGACATCCAAGTTCTCCCCACACCATCCCACATTAGACTGGCCTAAACCGCTTGGTCTGGGGCTTCCCATGATCTGTCTGACTGAGGTTTTGTCCCTGTCTCCACCTGCATGGACTCGAGGCCATGTCCTGGGCAGAACCTGCCCTTGGGGAGCTGCTCCCACAAGGGTGGGCAGCGACAGAGGCTTGGGACATCTGCTCTGCTTTCGCCAGCAGCCCGAAAACATCTGTGGTGCCCCAGCTGAAGGAGGCACAACCCCTGTTGCTTTTCCCTGGTCTTAAAATTAAAACCAAAACACGGTTTATGGGGAAAAGGGGTTTTTACCTCGGGATTTATTTCAGGATCCTTGGGTGCAACACTTGGTCCAGGTGGAATGCCCCAAAAATGCATGCACACCCTCACACTGAAATACACACAATTATAGGCCTTGCAAAATTAACATATTTATCAAAGATTCTCTAATGAGAGGCTCGAGTGAACTTTTTGTTCTGAGGAACTTTTCTCTTGGATGGTCTTATTTTAATTTACAAAAATGTGTTCTGGAGAGGCCCTTGGTGTCTGGGGCTCCCAGGATGTTTGCTCTCCTGGTTTAACGGTGCCGTGGGGCTGAGCTGAGTTATCAGACTTGGAAAGTTACAATTGTGTGGGCTAAAAGCTCTCAGAATACACAAAACTGTATAAAAGAGTATGTAAGAGGAGTATAGAAGAAAAAGCAAAAAAATCATGCTGGNCAGCCCCCGCCGCCCCCTCCCCGCCCTGCATCCCGAAGTTCCTTTCCTTGGGAAGGGCTTGCCTAGCACCGTTTGTTTTTTAAGGGAGTTGCTAGAAAACTCTCCTGCTATTTTACTTTCTTTTTTTTTTTT
>VZRF01014981.1:134079-144616 GCA_013396875.1 Vireo altiloquus
AAAAAAAATATATATATTTAAAAAAAGGAGAAGAGGACTGGAGAGAGCTTCTCGTCCTCTTTTTTAACACGTTGTTTCTAGCACAGCTTTCGAAAAGCAGCTTTTCCCTGATGCAGGGAGGAGGTTGAGACCCTCAGCGGGGCTTCCTCGGATTCGGGAGTAAGGCAGCACAACAGGGCTTTGCCCTGGGCTTTTGTAGGGGACAGCATCACTTGCCTCCCAAGAAGGAGAGGCTGGAACAGCACCATGTTCCCTCACAGTCTCCAAATCTCCCTCCTTTTCTCCAAATCTCAAGAGTGGCTGAGTGCGATCCACATCTTGTCTGTTGATTAAAAGTAATTAGATTAAAAGAGCAGCCAGCCCTCAAGGCTCAAGCAGAAATAAGCAGAAATGGCAGGCTCTGGTTTTGGTTCTTTCACAACTCTCAGAAACCTTAAAGGTGGTTTTTTTTTCTCCTATCTCCTAAGAGTGCTTTAGCACTGTACACCAGCTGTAAGCTTTCTGAAGTGTGACACTAGACAGCCACAGTGTGCCACGACAGCAGCGCTGAGAAGAGCCTGGCATTGCCAGGACAGCAGCCTTTCCTTCAGAGCTGTTCTGAGCAGCAAAATAGTCCCCATCTGTGCCTAGGACAGTGTAGGTGAGAAGGAGAGGACACCATGGCTTGGTCACTCTCACAGCTTGGAGGAGAACCTCCTCGCCTGCTCAGCACACGTCACCTCTCCTTCAGTCGGGGCTGTCAAGAGGCAGAAGGGGACCAAGGGGACACTTCACCCTTAATGTCACCCTCCCTGGAGCTAAGCAGGGCAGTGGTATTGGTCCCAGCAGCTCACGTTTGCTCTGAGAGGGCTGAAAGCTTTGGGAAGCCTGTGAGCTTCCATGAGTGCAGGTAGGTGGTTTCTTTTAATGAGAAAATAGGCTCCTTGCTGTACTGCTGAGTCCTGTGAAGGGAAATCAGCTGTAAACCTTGATGAGGGGATCAGAGACTGATCCTGAGGTTATTTCTGCTGCAGAGCTCTGTTAAATGTCAGCCAGCATATAAAAAAAAATCACTGTATTTGGTTTACCTCGGAATTGCCCATTCCACAATCTGTAGGACCCAATGTAATAAGAATGCATTTTAGGGAAGTTGTGACAATTGTTGGGCACAAACTTAAGCTTTGTTTATTGCTTATGCAATCCTGTGGGTTTATTTCAAGGAATTAAGAGCGGGGGCGAGGGGAAGGGAGGAACAGAGTTTAAGGGCATTTCTGAGGGATTACACCTGCCTGGACTTTCTGTTTGTTTTTCCAAGTGCTTATGGTTTTACTGTTTCATGTTCTAGGTTCATTCTTTCAAGTGAATGCATTGGAACCAGACAGAAAACCAGAGTAGTACGAGGAATGGGCAGAGCTTCAGTTTTCAGCCTCACCAGCAGCCTTCCATGCAGATACTCTTATAATCACTCCTATTTAACTAAAACAGAATTCGAGAACCACTGAGACCAATTGGACTCTAATAAATTCTTTTTTTACACTGGGAAATATTATCCCCACTTTATATAAATATGGTGCTGCACAGGAGGAAGAGCAAAGGCCAAATGCCCAATTACCCATGTTAAATCCCCCCACTTTCACTGGGAAAAGGATTTTACACATCTGGGTGTAAGAAGCAGAGATGGGCTGTCACCCCGCCCTGATGTTTGGCACTTTGCTCCCCAGCACTGGAGGAGCATCTGCCAAGTCCCTTTCACATGTCTAAGTACCAATCTGCTGGATGGAATGTTATTCCTTCCTTCCTTCCTTCCNCAGCACCAACTCTTCCTGCACGAGGAGGAGGAGGCTGAAATGTTCCTCAGCTGGGAGGAGCCGTGGGAGGCAGCTTGGTCCTTCAGCCCGCTGAGTGCAGCCACCTGGATTTTTGAAAGTCTGGTGCCCACATCCTGAAGCTCTTCCAAACTTTTCTGGAAACTGGCTAAACCTCTGGGTTTGTCCAGCCACATGGAGCACCACCTAGGTATATTGTGCTGCCTAGGGGCTTCATGAGGACGACAGCCTTTCTTTGCATCCCCGGGGCTGGCTGATCCCAGACATTTCAGGAGAGCAGGACATGTGGCCAGAAAAAATCCACATCTGGACTTCTCCAGCAGGAGCAGCAAGTTCAGCCATATAAAACCAACTCATCAGTCCACCAGGACCACTGTTAGCCTCGTCTGGAGCTGGCAAGCATTCCCTGGTGAATTTTCCTCCCATCAGTTTCATCATACCTCCCTTCTTGCAGCCAGGGGGGTGACGGGAGCTGCACAAAGTGTGGCACACAAACCCATAACTCCAAGCTGTCCCTTAGTGGGAGGAAGGGTTTCACCCTTCCTGGGGGATGAAGAAGTGCCTAAATCAACCCAGAAGATTCAGCAGATGGCATCTACCTGCACCAAGGTCCTCCCAGGTGAACTGTACAGGGAGCTCGGGGTTTGGCGGTACTCAGCCCTTGCAGCATGGGCACATTTCCATCCCTTGCAGCTTGGATAGCCCACCTGCCATGGGTTCAAGCCCATGGAGGCACTTGGCATTTAAAAACTTCACCCTGTGCTGCCACAGCCCTGCGAAAGAGGATGGCAGGCAGGGATATGTGTTTGGGTGCTGTCGTGCAGCCAAACCTTCCCCGCAGCAAACACAACCCAGTAAGTTTTACATGCTTCGGAGTTCTAAAACAAAAGTTTAACAAGCTTAATTAGCCCCAGATTTTTAAGAGTAGTAAGAAGTTATAATGTCTCAAAAAGAGCTAATTCTCATTGACTGTTTCCCACTGATAAGTTTTCCAATCAGCGCTCCCATCACACCTTTGCTAAATGGACAAGAACTCCAAAGCCCTCAACAGCTTAAGCCATTCCTCTTTTCTTTTCTTTCACATGTAGCTTGCCATGCTGTTATCATTAAATTTCAAAGCTCAAGTCTCTGCAGTGGTTTTCTTTTTCTGGTGCTGTTTTCCACCCAGTAGCCAGCACGGCTTAGCACAAACCAAAGTCACCCACTTGGAGGTTAACAGGCCTCTCTTCTTCCCCTCAGGTGTCCTGCTCTGCTGCTGAAAGACAAAACCCATTCTCTGTCATGTGCACTTAGCTGGCTGCCTAACAGGGCCCTCATTTCTTTATTCCTGGTGTTCTATTTCCCCCGATATGGTAAATATCAGGACACATGGCTTTCTCTGCACCTCATCACCTACGTGGCCTCAGTTGTAACATTCAACTTCTGCCATCTGTCTTTGGCCTTGCTGTGGTCATCTCCAGACCTTGTGGAGAGTGTTTCTCTCGTGGTCTCTCCCTCTCTTGGTGTGCACACCCACACAAGAGAGTCAAATCCCATGGAGGACCTCCTGCTGCCACAGTCAACCGTGATGGTTTGGAGATGAGGTCAGCTGCCCAGCAGAAAGCACCCCTTGTAACAGAGAGGAGAAGCCTCTGCTTCCCCTCGGCCTCTTTTAAGGGAGTTGCACCTTGGAGAAGCCAGGTTTGCCTTTTTATTGACACCGCTGTGATTTCTCCCTCTTTGCAGAGCCCTCAGCACCTCACCTCTGGAGAAATAAATGGTCCTTTGGCATGAAAGGGACTTGCTGTGCTAAGTCTTCCATAAAACTTTCCAGCTGAAAGCAGGCTGAACACACACATACAGGCATCCCAGTGATTCCCCCAAAGGTGGCAATCAAACAGGGAAAACTCCCAGCCCTTGTACATCCATGTCCTACAAGGGACTGCCTTCAACCACTGTAAATAAAGCAAAGGTACGGTCTTCAGCTGAACTCAATTACTGGAGCTCCATTGAATTGAACAGCCCTAGGATAATTTACACCAGATGAGCATCTGCCCTCAACATATGTTACATTATGGTCCAACAGGATGGTCTGAGTTTGCCTTGGGGGAGGAGCTGCTGGAGTGGAGAGTCACGTTTGCTCATGTCTAGGAATGATGGGCTGCAAAATCCCCGAGAGTGATGAGATAAATAGGGAAAAGAAGGCTTTTGGTTATTAGGCATTCTTATTTCCAGTGATTAGGGTGGGAAAGAGCAGACTGTGTGGGAAACAGGCTTCCCTACACCCATTTTTGGCAGCTTTTGATTGGCCCCTGACCAGACATTTATTAAAACGGCCTCATAAGTTGCGGTCTCACTAAAGAACAATACCAAACCAACCAAATGTTAATGTATTCAATCTGTTCCTGCTGAGATTTCTGCCTCCCCGCCTCCCTGATTACTAGAGAAGGGGAGGTGGGGGGAAGGCATGGAGGAAGAAAGAGGAGGTGGAGCGGAGGGGGAAAGAAAAAGAAGCATTTGTATTCCCAGTCTCAGCTGACAGATCTGCTGTAGCCTCCTGGAGTTCTTGCAATTAGAACAAAGGGTCCTCGGTACAGGAAACATAATTGGGTTTGAGTGTTCATGCATTTTAACTCAGCCCAGGTTAGGCATCCAAGCAAACTCGAAGCACTGATAGAGCTGGAAGCCTAGGAGGAAAACTCCGAGGGAGGATAAAAGGCCTTCAAAGGAGGGCAGTGGATGGCATCTGACACCAGAAACCAAAATCTACTCCAGATTGTTTTCCTCAGGAATCCAGAGGAAAAACACTTGTCAGCCAGAGGTCTAGGATAATCTGAACTTCGGCGACAGAAGCGGGGAACAGGGAGGGAACAAATATTTCGGCAAACAAAAAACCCCAGGGCAGGGTATGTGACGGAGCTTCTGAATGCTGACAGGGAGGAGGGAGGGATTTAAAACCGCCCCTCTTGCTGAAATTTGTGAGGGCGGTGCATCCCGAGCCTGCTGCCAGAACAGGTTTTGTGATTCAGCTTCAGCAAGAGCCCAAACCTGCTCTGAACAGCCAGCTCTGCAGCAGTTAACTCAGAGGGACCAGGGCCTTCCCTCCATCTCCTCACATCCAGACACACCACTGTCCTCGTCCTTGTCCCTCAGAGACCCCCTCCAGACAAAACTGTGCCCAGGCATTGTCTGGAGAGGGCTGGCTGGCAGCTGGCCTGCGCCATGCCAGGGCATGTGCTGGCAATTAGAGAGCAGAGATGATCATGACAAGTGCTCGGGCCCATGCTGGGGCTCTGCTGGGTTTACCAGCCCAGGCAGCACCAGCTGCAAGCAGCATTTCCATGGGAAAAGGATGGGGCCGAGAACACACAGGGAGAAGAATGTATTTGCAGCCAGTGTCTCTGGTAACAGTCTGGGGCTCTTTTCTCTAAGGTTAACATTCGCTTGCTCGAGAAAAACAATGCTGCTGGGGCTCTGCAGGCGAGATGTGGTTGTGGTGGGCCGGCCGGATCCACAAACAACAGTCCCTTTTTGGGTGGGATTTTCACATCTGTTCTTCCCTGCCCTAAACCCGATTTCACTGGGACAAAGCTCAGACAGCAGCGAGTGCTTTCAGAAAAAGTCTTCCAGCACTTCCCATCTCCAATGGCAGCAACAAGGTCCTTGCATGGAGAGCACATGAAGAGTGTGCAGGACTGGGGCCTACCTCCATTTCATTATGAAGAACTTTTTTTTTAGAGGGGTTGTGGAGGGTTTTTTAAAGTCAACTTTTTTTTTTCTTTCTTTTTTTCTTTTTTTTTTTTTTTTAAGATATTACTGAAAATTTTCCATAAACAAATCCTCATGGTGGAGTTGGAAGCTGGGCTAAAAGCAGGAGTGGTGTCTGTGATGAAAGTCCTGTAGTTCTGGAGAGAGGTGCTGAGTGTTCTTCTACTTTTCAGTTTGGAAAAATTTCCCCAGTTCAATCAGCCAGACTCCTCATTTATGGCAGAGCCCAGTGTGCGACAGGAACTTCCAAGTTCACAGTGACTTATTTATTAAAATCACATCAACAATTTCACCTCTGGTGCAAGGTGGGAGCAGACAAAAGGAAGCAATTGGACTAAACTCCTTGGTGGTTCATCTGCTTCTCTTGTGTACCAGTTTCAAGGACTTTTTCAGCCTGAAGAAAATGGTGGGGTTTTTTGGTTATTAGGGAACAGCACCCACAAATGAATGTCAGACTCATATCACTGCAGTTGGCCTTTGCTCAGCAGATCCCACAGCCCATCCTACTGAGAGAAGAGCTCATGTCAGGCATGCAGAAGCAGCTGTGTTTATACATCAGGATGCCCCATCCCACCTCTTCAGCTGAAGCCATGGGCTGGAAGCATCTTCTTATATTGCATGATCAGGTGCAAACACACTGACTCTGCATTAAGGTGGCCTGAAACTATGTTGGAAGGCAGAGCAAGAGTGGCAGATCTCCCTGAATTCCTTGAAGCAGCTCTGCATTCGCTAGGACTGGTCATGGAGGCGGAAGGAGAGCACTGGGAAGCAGCTTTTGCAGTGAGGAGGCTTCCCTTGCCACAGGCTGGTGGCCACACTGTCACTTTACACTCTTCTTCATGCAGCCTACTCCCAGCCTGAAACTTCTGCCTGTATCCAGGTGGGCAGTGGCAGGCAGCCTCTTAAATAAAAGGCAAGGCTTAGGAGGCCCAGGCAAGCTCAGCCGGTCACCACACCTGATGCATTTTATAGATGGAGGAATTTTAGGGCTTTGGACAGTTTTGCACTGCTACAGTTCCACAGGGTGGTGGGAAGGGTGATGCGGATCCAATACTTTGGGGGCTTCTTCCTTGGAAAGCACCAGCTTGGGCTGTGGTCAAGGATGGAAAACAAGGCAAGTAGAGCTTTGGGCTTTGCCCAGTCACATAATTCCCGACAATGTTTCCATTTCCCATCTGTTTTACTCTCTCCCTCCCCAGAAGAGTGCATTTCAGGATTTTCCTGGCATCCTACAAGGTTTCGCTCGGCATCAGCATCAGGAAAGGGTTCTCACTGTTTGCATTTGAGGCACAACAGGGTGCCCCAGACTGGGAAGCTGGAACCAGCCACACCAGCACCTCCAGCCCTGGAGGTCTTCCCATATGACCTGTGCAAGCATCTGACTGCAGACCATGGCTTTGGAATTTTGGGACCACGTTTGCTAAATTCAACCATTTCAGCCAGTGTTTTCACCTCAGATGAATTTCTGAAGTTATCAAGAACCAACGGATTGTTTCTCAGAAGATTGTTTTCTTCAGATTTCTCTCTTTGTTTGCCCAAGGGTATTGGCCCCTCTTCAAGAACCGGACATATAATTAGAAATTAATGTCTATTCGCTTTGATGGATTTTGCCTCTTTTCTGAGTCCTGAATTATCCACAAAGCTGTTACAAACAGAATAGAATGTATTTGTTCATCCAAAAAAAAAAAAAAAATTATTCACCCATCTCTTCAGGGATTAATTCTCAGTTTTTTTCATGAGTGGCTTGTTGCAAATAGTCATAAATTCTACCATGTTGGGTTCCAACCCTGGAGTGATCTTTGTCTGGACTTCAATGGGGCTTTGCATGGGGGGGGCCTGGCCACACAGATCTCATGGCAGGATTGGGCAATGGTTAGTTACATAAGTCAGATGATGTTGTTTCTGTCCTCTGACTGGCTGGCTTATGTAACTGCAGAACAATAGCGTGCCTTTGAATATAAAGGCAAAAATCGTGCCTTCGTTATTTGTTCTTCGTGAGAGCCTGTTCAAGGGATGGATTCTGCTGTCTGTGCAAGCTATAAAGATATTTTCTTTGACAGCCAGTTGGTTTGGGGAGGACATCTGGGGTAGGTGACATTAACAGAGCTACTGAGATGCTCTCTGTGGGTTCATCTGAGGACTATTTGCAAACATTGGGCTCACATGTTCTCCCCAGCAGCAGCTGAAAAAGCACAAAACCCAAAGGGAACAGCTCATGAAACCAGGCCATTCAGTGACCTGAGCCCTCGACTGCAATGCAACTGCGCTGGTTCACACCTTATAAATGTCTGGCCATCAAGTTTAGCGTTTTTCTTAGTCCATTTTAAGGGAATAAAAAGGCTGAAAAGCACAGCCAGGGCTAAAGGTGTACAGTGAAGGGCAAAGCATGAAGTTAATGTCTGTGTGCTTATTCTCAAACACATTTTCCCCACTGTTCATTTTTGCTAAAATCTCAATGTGAATTCTATTTAGAGAAGGAAAATAGGAATTCACAACTTCTGTTTTCACTTGATGTCTTATTTTTGTTCATCTGGACAATTCATCTCCAGAAGATTTTATCAGAGTCTCCTGGAGATTGTATCACAAGTTTTCAGTTCTGGTCTTGTTTTGTTTTTTTTGGTTTTTTTTCTCCTAAGGTCCTACTTCTTGGAGACATGTGATTACACAAACACTCCCTATTTCCAGTGTTTTAAAAGTAAGTTTCTAGTCAGCATTGTTGCAGAGAAAAGACTGAAAACATAAACCCTCTAGGCTGAGAAAAAGAATACACAATTTACCATTTTTTTTTTTAAACCTCATGATTTCCCAATCTTATGTTTTTTGAGGATAGTCTGAGTAATAAGCTGTAAAAGCCAAGGGTTGAAAGTATTAAAGCAGAATCGGGAGAAGACCACTGCTTAAGTTTATATATCATAACCTGATGGCCTTCCAGACTCTTGGGAGATGTCAACATGCAGCAGAAATGTGACAGGTACTTTTCCTAAGTCTCTTATGACAGCCTAAGACCATTCCAAGAAATTTTGTTCCTCATACATGTTGAATTGTAGCAAAGCCCCAAAGTACACGTTATTTTGGGTAGCAAGCTTCGCCATCTCAGAAAGCATTGTTGAAATCCACAGCATAAATAGCTGTTCTTGTCCTTTGCAGCCTCCAACCTAAACATGGGTTTTGGAGGGGCCATTGAACACAGCAAGCCAAAATTCAAGAGGTCACAAATGGTGCTCCCATGCCATCCTCAAGACCATTTGCTTTACAAATAATTCCCAACCCAGTGACTTCCTCAGTTTTCAGTTTCTAACCTGAACTCATGTAGGTTATACAGCATGTTTGCAGCATGTTATACCTTGCAATGTGCAGCACAGACGTGGATATATTGCCCTTCATCTCCTTAAAATTTTAGCATGCCTTGGGAACACTCTTGTATACTAGAACTTGGAAATTGCCAAGAATTTGCTTTTTTATCGTGTTTTATTCAGATGCCCCTTACGCAGATCTGCCCAAGCCGCTCTGCTGGCCTCAGAAAGAGTAATTCTGGTAGCAGCATTTTCCTCGTGGTTTAAAGGCAGCTCGCACCAGCCAGGGTCAGAGTGAACTGTGTGCGTTGTGGTGGCAGGACTTCTGGTGATAAATATAAATAGAGCCATTCCTGGAGATGCCAAATGGTGCTGGAAACCAGCACAGGGAGCAAGCAAGAACATCTCAAAGTGAGGATTTCTCCTGTATGGTCCCTCCCAGAAACTGCTCCTCTCAGCCTAGCAGAAGAAAGGGAAACCTCTGCCGGGTGCCACAGGACCTCCATGCTAAAACCAGCTGGTGGGCTGTAAGTTTGGGGAAAACCTGGCCGTGTAAGTAGGTGAAGAATCATCAAAGACCAATTCTTCACTGCTCAGACATGCAATCAAGCCTTTGCCTCTCTGTCAGCTGCCCTGTCCCAGCCAGCTGCACGCACACAAATTCTGCCAAGCAAATGAGAGGCAAAGCACCTTACCCGAAACCTTTCATTAACGACCAAGGTAATTTTGTGGGGATCTCTGCTCACACACTGTCCTCTGTGAAGCCACATTAAGTCCAGGGACAGTGAGCTGCAAGAGGTGCACAGACAGCATGGTTTAAAGGACAATAATGTGTGTTTATGGGAGTAGGAGTAGTGTTGGTGGCAGGGGAGTTGGTTGGTGCATCGTTCCTGGACACTTGTGAGAAGCTCTGCAGAAGAATGAATGGCTTTTCCCACCTGAATGCTATTTTAATAACTTTGAAATGTCTTCCTTAGATGTCTCATCATTATTCCCATAGTTAGAAGCTGATTAATGGCATGCCCCTCCAACACATATCTGGGCACACGTACAAAGACTTTTTAATAGTCCCTAACAATGGCCAACAGCTGGCCACAAAACCAGATGATCCTCCACCCTCGTAAACTCATGCTCGCCAACAATAAAAAACCCTTCTGGCTACTAAAAAGCCTGGTGGAACAGATGAATCTTGTTATGGACTGGATTTTATAAATAAAAATTAAAAGGAGGCAACATTTTAGCATGTGCATTCATGGGCTGAAAACAGACATAGGTTTTACATTCCGGAAGAGTCAACTGCAAAAGTCTGGTTTTCAAAGCTAAACTTCATCTCCCAAAGACTTCTTTAAATACATTGCTGGGTTGGGTTGTTGGGGGAAGGAGGGTGGTTTGGGTTGATTTTTTTTCTTTGGTGGTTTTGGGGTTTTTTTCCTGAATTTTGCCGCAGACGCAGTGCAGCACTTCCGCTGTCCTTTGGGGCAGGGGTTTCGTGTCGGTGCCACTTGCAGGCAGAAATTTTGGGAATGGCCCGAAAGGCTCTGCTCTGCAGGCCCTGCCACAGCTCCACAGGCAGTCAGGCTGAGCACATCAGCCCAATCCTGCACTCTGCCCATGCCCTGCAGAAGGTCTGTGCTTGCTACACTTTGGAGGCCAAAGAGAGGAAGAGCGACCAAGCCTTTTAATGATGAGCAA
>VZRF01014981.1:147134-178595 GCA_013396875.1 Vireo altiloquus
AAAAACAAAACAAAAAACAAACCCCAATCTAGCTAACCAAAAAAATACAGCTGAATTCCCCCAGCCATTTAATTAGAAGTAACAACATCTCCCTTGCAAGACTCTTACAGGCCTTCCAAGGTGAAACTCATCCCCTAACAGCAGCTGCAACTTCTTGCCACACTGAAAAAGGAAAAGCTGTGTTACAGAGGAGTGGGAGGAAATGTGAAAATATCAGCAATAAGCAGGCCCCTGTGGAGTGTGCTGGGTATTGAACAGCTAGCTGAAAAGCAGTGCAAACCATAACAAGCAACTGGAGAGGAAGGAAGGAAGGAAGGAAGGAAGGAAGGAAGGAAGGAAGGAAGAAAGAAAGAAAGAAAGAAAGAAAGAAAGAAAAGATTCACAAGTGTCACAATCTTCCAACACGTGAGTGAACTGTTTTGGATAGCAGCGTGGCAATGCTGCTTGTGAGAGGTTGGGAGGGGTAGCTGTACGTGTCTCCAGTGAAAGGAAAAGGGTGAACCCAGAGTGATTCCGTTGCTAAATGAATCAGAACTTGAGGGAAGAGAAAAGGTATGTGAAAAAAAAAGCATTGAAGCAGAGTAGGGGAAGCTCGAGAGGGAGTATGAGTAAAACAGAAGAGGGGAATGTATGATTCAGCCACTGCTCCTTTTAGCCACCATGAACAATCAGAAACATGAGTGTGTTTCCTCATATATACACATGTATATATGTAAATACATATAGGTAGATATTTTTCTGATAAATATATGGATTGATGGTCGTGGGCATAAGGCAGACCATCTAATAATGGTGTCTGCAGGGAGGGCTCAGAGCATAGACCAGGCCCTGCTCTGTGGGGAGCAATGGGACGAGAGGAAAGGGCAGGAACTGATCCCAGGATGTTCCACCTGAATGTGAGAAAGAATTTCTTCCCTCTGCGCTGCCCAGCACTGAACAGATTGCCTGGAGAGGCTGTGGAATCTCCTCCCTGGGGATATTCCAGAGCCCTCTGGACACAATCCTGTGCCCTGGGATGGCCCTGCTTGAGCAGATGACCCACTGTGGTCTCATCCAACCTGACCTGTCCTGGACTGCATAGAGGTAAAACCTTATAAAATGAAGGCCTTGCTGCCTTTGTAAAATCATGGCTTAGGCCTGTTGCTCTGGCTGGAGAAGGACCATGAGACAAGCCAGGCAGAAGAAAAACAATTAGTTTTTACTCATGTAAATGTAGCATCAACAGAAGCAAAAAAAATTAAACGGTAGAAGGAAAAAAACCAGCAACATATCTGCACCTGGTATTTTTCTGAATTCTTAAATGCTTATGCTATAGGTAGTATATTGCAATTAACAACCGCCAATAAATCTACTGTAGTAATTTAATAACCAATAATCATGGAAGATGAACAATAACATCCAAAAGTCTATTAAAAAAAGCTACTTGCTTAATACAGACTTTTTTTGCACATCATCCGAGGCACTGTCTGCGTGCGTAGTGTCTGCCCCTGTGGTGACAGTCCTGGGGTTCTGTGATGAGCAGAATCCCTCATTCATGAGGGGTTTACCACCTATAAACCAAATAAATCCCACCGAGGTGCTGCCCTGAGGACCACCTTGCTGTGACTGGGGCACGGAGATGAGCTTTGTCCAGTGCCACCGGTGAGGCCAAATTCCCCAGGCCGTCCTGGAGAGGCTGGGCTCTGGCTTCCTGGGGTTTTTCCAGACAGAGGAGAGTGGGAAGGCAGCTGGGAAGGCATATCAGCCTTGTTGTGACAGCCAGGGCCCTTCCATGGAGAGATCTGTTTGCAGAGACGTTGATCAGACACTTGTAAGAGCAAGACAGCCACTGCTCGCAGCAATTTCACCTCCTCCTCCTCCCCTCACGCCTCAAGATCAACACCAGCAGTGCTGCCAAGCCTCTAATTACATTAGTTGTTTTTTTTTTTTTTTCTTTTCTAAAAAGCCCTGTCAGGTCGCGATGAGGATGATGTCAGGAGATGCGATGAGCTCTAATTGTGGAAGAGCGTTTAGGGAGACTGGTAATTACACAGTCATTAGGCCGGTCAAACGCGCCGCGGCCCCCTCAGCCGGCTCCCTCCTGGCGGCGGCACAAACGAGGGGTTCAGCTGGCAATTAGCCATCAGCAGGTGACCAAAAATACCTCCCCACTCTGCTGCTGGCCGGTGAGGGTCCTTCTGGGCTGGCTGTCGTGGCTTTCCCAGGTGAGAGGTGGAAAACCCAGGGTGAAACAGGGGCCTGCTGGTGGTTCTCGGCCTTCTCTCTGGGCCCGTGTGGCCTCCTGTCTCGGTCCTCGTCCGACACAACCCTGCTGAAAATTTTCTGGAGTTTGTTTTTAATCTTAAAAGTACTCTAGGCTGACTGAATTCTCGTTTCTGCCACGAAGTGCTCCCCAGCCTTTTTTTTTTTTTTTTTTTAAATCACCTTATTTGCTAAATGAAAGTGCTCTGGAGAAAAGCAAACAAAGGAGAACTTCTCCTGCCTGTGTGGGAGGAGTGGGAAGTAGAGGTCATTAAACCTCTCCTCTGCCTGCATCTCAGACCTTGTGACATGTCAAACCGCAGCCCCTGGGCTTTTATTAAGCTTTCTCAGTTTCTTTGACGTCCCCTTTTATAACTGTTTGCCTCAAAAAGGCCAGTTATGTACATATAGGAGACATTTTCCAGATTCAAATTAGGATGGAGGGTGACCTCTCAGGATGCAAATCTCAAGGACAGCAAAAGCTGCACAGGGAGAAGCTCCAGCAAGGACCATCTGAGGAAGATTTTTCCAAGATAGACCTAGTCCCAAGACCAGATGATTTAATACTGTCCAATAAGAAAAATAGCGGTACTTACATAAAAAGTGGAACAAGATCAGCTTGGATGCCTGAATTAGCCCCAAAGATTTGTACTAAAGGCATTCCAAGCAAATTGTTGGCTTCCAGCTCCACATCCTAGAGGAAGGGAATGCCTTGGCAGCTCCTGCATCCGAAGCACTCAGCCCAGGAGGCGAATTTAACTCTGAGGAGTCTGCCTTGCTGTGTCCTCACAAAATTACAGGGCAAAGCTGCCACAGCACCGTGGACTTAGCAGGTGAAGGAGAATGTCCCCAGGTGCCCTGACACCCCCAGCCACCTCTGGAAAGATAGATGGCCATGTGCTGTCTTCTCTGCCCCACTGTGCCCATGTTTGGGGGGCAAGGGACATATCCTGGGAGGTGGGATGTGTCCTGGGGGTCTGGGCCAGCTGCTGCTCTTCTCTTGCAGCCCAGTGCTGCTCACAGCCCTCCCTGCCTTCCCCAGGGAATGGGAGCCAGAGAACATCCACGTGGGAACTGCTGCTGCCAGAATTAGGAGCAGTGCCCTGCCAGAAAGGCAACGTGTCTTATGCGTCATGCAAAAATCCATCCGGACAGTCAGTCCTCAGGTAGACTGAAATTATCCTTTATTTTCGCTGTGGAGCCCTGTGTACGACTCCGGAAGTTCTGTGACACGGGAAAAGTGTCGTGTAGTTTTTTGTTTACTCTGTTATCACCAGAGCTGCCTCACTGAGCCCTGCCAGGAGGAAAGCCCTCTTTTTGATGTAAACCTGTTATGAGTGAGAGTAGGGAGCGCCTTAAAAAAAAAAAAAAAGAGAGAGAGAGAGAAAAAATTACTGGTTCCAATCCAAACTCACGTGACAGAAAGGGAAAAAATAAAACATCCAAAGAAAGGAGACACACATTATTCCCACGTGTGTAAGAGGGTATTAAATCGAGCAGTGACAAACTTTAACCAGAACCGCAGCATTACTCAGAGCAGCTTGCCCAAGCACGCAGGAATCATGGCCAGAGAGTCTCCCGACTGGCAGAGACGGTCTGGGGGGTGCCAGGAAAGACAAGTCCTCTCTGGTACTGCTTTTGTGCGGAGGATCCTCTCCCAAACGGTTTTAATAAAGGCTTAATTGATTGTTCTGGAGTCCGTCAGGCTAATAAACATTTATGGCCCTGACTCAGTCATCTAGAACACATTCCATAAGGCAGTTAGAGGCGGCCTCACGGGGCAGCCAGACGCACGTCTGTCATGTGCCGGTGATGTCTATTAATCATGCACTAGTCGTGCACCAGTCAAACCTCCGGAGAAAGTGGGATCTCTGCATCTTTTTCACCGGCCAGGAGGTGGAATATAATCGCTTTGTCCATCAGGCTGGCGTTTGGGAGGCACTTGTTCTGCAGAGCCCTGGTTCTGCAGCAGGTTTCCACGTGTGCCCTGGGGTAAATCGCTTGGGGATGTCAGCACAGCGCTGATCAGACGTATCAGCTCTCCTGCGTTCTGGGCACAGACAGAAGCAGAGGCAAATACAAGGAAGACACAGCCATAAAAATACAAATTAAGATAAAGCTAGATTCTCCTGATGCTTAATCATGTAAATGTACAAATAGAGTCTGACGACAGTGACTCAAGGGAAACAATGACCTTATCAGCAGTCTTAGATAGGCTTGAGCCATAAATGAAAATAAATGATCTACTGACATGCTTTATCATCTCCCTAGTGTCTACTGGAGAACTCAATTTACCTCTGCATATCTATATCCTCCAGCACACTCAGCATCAGGAGGGTCTGCTGTTGCTCCCTTTGTTGCTCCAGCAGGATTTCCAGCCATTGCACTGACCTTAAGCTGGCTTTCTGGTGGCAGCTCCAGCTCTGCACCACCCATCAGATCGTGGTCAGCATGGAGAACCACCTCTCCCTCCTTTTTTCCAGCCCCTCAGTTACAGCCTGACCTCCCTCTCCCATCACTCTGCCATTCGTTTGTACCCCCAAGAAGAAACCCCATGGGGCTTTAATCAGTTAGGTCCCCACACCCACCAAGGAAGCATAGGGGAAAATTTTGAACTCAGGGCTTGAGAAGTCAGAGGAGCCACCCAAAATCTCTCTCCACACTCAGGTTGGCCCTGACTCCACTGATCGGGGCAGGAGCATCTGCACTGCAGGACCAGTGTGGAAATCCACTGTGAAAGGAAAACTGCTGGGACAGGAGAGGCTTTGGATCTCCAGCTCATCTGTGTTTGAAGCTAAAACAGAGGACTCAAGGGGCTGCTTTTCCTATCAAGATGGAGTGATAATTTCACATTTTCAGTCAGGTAGTTGTTGAAATCGATTCATGGGGGTAAAGAAGAACAGCGCTTGCAATTGCTTGGCAACTTGTGCTAAACTAATCACAGGCTTCCTAGTTCACTGGAAGTTCAAGTATTTGGTATTCAGTTTCATTTGGAAGCGAGGCAAACATTTTCCCAAATCCCAAAAATTACCATCAAGAATTAGAAACTTTGTTTAAAAACAAAAGGCGTACCTCGGAAAGCTTCCCAAAATGAAAATTTCTTTTTTATTTCCCTTTTCCAAGGAATAAGTTATTTAGAGTCAAGATATTTAAAAATATTTTTATTTCAAGAGAAACAAAACTTGACCCAACATTTCTTGCTAGCCCTACTAATAATTACAAACATGAGACTATGAAAACCTGCAGAGGAATTTTAAAAAAGAAGTATCAGGAAAAGAATCGCTTGCTTTCTAAATGAAAAAGCAAGAAGATGGAAAAAGTGTTCTGCACCATTCTTAGACGAAAAAATTAACAGAAAGGAGAAAAGGAATCATCCGAAACAAAACACTAATAAAAACTGTGCAGGACATGTCAGACTTTGCCAGTCACAACACACCTGGGCTGGTGAGGCTGCCAGGGCTTTAACCCTAATCCCTCTGGAATGGGACAGAGCTGGATGGAGCAGACACCTTCTCCCCAGTGCCCTGGTCCCAGCAAGGACGGGGTGTCGAGCAGTGGGAAGGTTGGGCTGCACCTCGAGCAGGCACAGGATGGCTTTGGTGACCCTTGTAGCTGTTTAGCAAGGCTGAAGTCACGGTAGACACAACAGGCTTGGGTTTTCTTGTCCCTCCATGGTCATCAGCTGCTCCCGCAGCACTGCTGGTACCCTGGGGCATCTGCTTTATCTTGCTGGCACAGCTGGCACCTTACACCCAGTTTGGGAATGTCTCAGCACTCTGACAGGGCTGTTTGACCTCTGCAGGGAGCCCACCACTGCCAGAAACGCTAAGAACAGGGCTTTTTTGGTGTCTGCTGTCACCACAGATTGCAGGGTCACTGGCACACGGCTCCAAGCCCTTCTCCCCTTCCCGTGTCAAAGCACGCTGTACTCCAAGAGCCCCACAGATTTCAGTGGGGCACTTCCCAAATTCACACACCGAGTCATCACAACTGAGTGCAACACCTGTGCCTCGCTCTTCACTGCTCCTGTGTTCCTCCTGCCTCTGCTCTTGTGAGTAAAGCCTCTACCACCAGCCACGGACACAGCCCAAGGCATATGGCAGTGCATTCCAGGACCTCAGAGGCTGTGGGGCTAAACATCCAGGTAGTAGATTTCAAGAGCAGAAGAAAGGTCTGAACTCTCTGGGTCTGGCTCCTGGTGAGACATCTACAGGGTATTTCAACCAGCAAACCCTGCAAACCAAGCACAGAGTGGCCAGAGTGGTGACCCTCCATCCTTCCAAAACTCATTTTGCTCTCCCACTCCTCCCTGCCCTCTTCCTGGGAAGAAAATGCACTTAGCTGTGTATTCCCCTCAATACCCGTCCTTTGCAGAGAGCAGAGGCAATGACAAGTTGCGGAGCACACATCTTGGGCTGTAAGGTCAGGTTTTCCCAGGCATTTCACCTCTCTGTAATGCCCGAGGAGAATAAGGCATTTATACCTCTTCAGCTCCTTCTCATCCACTGCACACAAAGTGATGTTTGGAGAGGCAGACAGGCAGCAGCACTCCTGAAAGTCTGTGTTGAAAGGAAAAGCCTTTTCCCAAACTGGATATTGCACATAATGTGTGCCTGCCATCACTTTATCCGTGGTCCTGGTGGTACCTGCAGGATTTTTTCCAGCTGCATTTGGGCACCACAGAGGAGCAGACAAGAAAAGGAGATGGCTGGAGAGCAGACTGAAAGGGAATTTGCTCTCTAGTTCCAGTGATTCCTCCCTTTCCCACCTAATTTCTCACACCTTCCCACTGAGAAAAAAAGTAATGGCAGAAAAAAAAAAAAAAGTAATGGCTGCTGTGGGCAGCCCCTGGTGCTGGGGACTGTCCTGGTGGCAGGGCAGGGCAGAAAAGGGGAGGCAAAGCAAAGGGTCCATCCGCCTGCAGACACGGGGGCTGGATGGGGTGCTCCTGCTTTCCGCAGCACCCAGCTGCTGCTCTCCCACAGACCTGCAGCTGGATCCCCTGTGAGGCACCAGGCAGCACAGAGCTGTCCCTGCCTGCCTGTCCAACATTCCCCAGACCCAAATTCTAGCAGAGGAGCTGTTACTGGGTGGTTGTTGTTGAATACCCGCATTCGAGTCTTGGGGCTTTTGTTCGATTGCATCTTTTGCGAAGCTTAGAGCACAGATAAAGATTCAGGTGCTGCTTCCACTCACTGTTTGTGCTCCTTCCCCCTCAGTCCTGCCCTGTCCTTCCATTCACTCGTGCCTGGTAGCAGCTGTCAGGGAGAAAATAAGGTGAGTGGATGCAGACAAAAAGAGAGGGAGAAGGTAAAGAAAGGAAACACCCTGAAGACAGGAGTCTGTGCGTCTGCTGCCAATCACAATAACAATAATGGCCATCAAACACAGACACATATTACTCTGCTGTCTCCTGCCTGGCTGCCCACACAGCCAGGACTTTAGTCCAGCACATCGGTTAGAGAATCTAAGGCATTGAACTTGGGACCTGTGTCTCTGATAAGGAGAAAGTGCGGCAGCCTGACCAAGAGCTGGGAGCCTGATAACTTTTACACACTGCGAGTAAGCCCAGCTTCGTGCTGATATTTTAAAGATCTTTGCCCTTTAGCTTGAACAGGAAATCTTAAAATGGAAAATATGCAGCTTAAAGGAAGGGGCGAGGCTCATTTGAAACGTAAGAATGTACATAAGTATAGGAAATAACAGGTTGTTAAGAAACTACAGTTCAGTTGTTAAAAAAAGAAAACAAGGCCAAATATAGATTTTATTTCCCCTCATTAGGGATCAGCAAAAATTATTTTTTCTTCTTTGATTTGTTGGGGTTTTTTAAAGATTTTGCCACGAGCAGAGGGAATTCTTTCTATTCTCTGAAGCATTACCTAGTTTTGTTGGCCACCACAAGCAGAGTGGGTGAAGACCCCCTTCCCCAAGCACAGGGAAAGCAGCAGGAGGGCAATGCTGAGAGAGAAGTGAGGTAACCACCCAGTGCCAGCATGTGTCAGCATGGCAGAGACAGAGCTGCCACCAGCCACCAGCACCTCGTTTTCAGGTGACAAATATGCCAGTGAGCTGAGCTTAGCCAAGGCATAAGCTAAAGGTCTTTTCTGATACAGAAAAAGAGTACCTACAGGTCACTCCAAGACCTTTTGGGGGGTGAAGGTAGAGACTTTCAGATCCTCAAGGGCTTCCCCATTCAGGTTCCCTACAGCTGAGGCCAAGGTGCTTCTAGGGACAGCAGAGATTAAGCTTCTACTGCGTGCATGGCTCTGAGATTTGGTGCCATGGCAAATTAGTACCAGCACAGCAAGCTGATCCTTTGTCAGCAAGCACTGGATTAGGACACCTCTTTTCCTTCCAAATCCTGCCCTGGCACCCCAAGTCTGTTTCGTGTAAATCAACAACCACTCTCTCACACACAGATTTCCTCTGACCATTACTGGGGTGAGACTCCAGTCCAAATGCCAGCCTGAAACATATGCAGAGATCAGAATGGAATTTTCTGTCACGCAGTGGCTTTAACACCACCGATCCACACATGTCCCAGAGAGCATCACTGGTGTAAACTCACCTGCCCCACTTCCTCGCTTAGCAAACATTTACTTTATTCATTATATGCCCAGTGCCAGATAGCAGAGGAGGGAGAAATTAAGTCAGTATTATTAACAGACTGCAGCCTTGCCCTTTAATTAGAGGGAGAGAGTTACTGCCAAGGCATACAGTGCCCAGGAGCCAGCTGGGCTCACCCTAACACACACTGGTGCAGTGGGGAGCTTCCTTCTCCAGTGCCCAGCAATGCCCCTGGACCTGCAGATGACTTCTCTGAGCTACTCAGCCTCTCTAAAACACCCCAGATGGATCAGGGCCAGCAGGGCTGTGGTGCTGCCTCACAGACCCTTCTTTCCCTCACTCAGCAGTGACCAGCTATGGGCTGGCAGGGTGAGTATCTGCATGGGGGATGCCAGTGGCTCCTCAGGTTCGTAACACCTCAGGTGTGCTGAGAAATCTCACTGTCTCCTCAGAAAATGTGTGATCTCTCTGCTTTCCCCCACCCCTGCCACAGACCAAATTCCCCCAGGGAGCAAAGCTGGAGGTGCACAGAGGTGTTAGGCTGAGTTGTGCCAGTGTGGGGACGTGGCACCTCATTTCATTCCCTCCATCCCACCACTCTGGGGGTAGAAAGAGCTTCATGGACTCCCAGGTACTGTGCCAGGCTCTCTCCAGGACACTGAAATTTCACAGCTGTATCAGTTCCCAGGAAAAGCCCTGGAGTTTGCACTGCACAAGGGCAGGCAGCTCTGAACTTTGACCAAGGGCATGGAAACCAAAACAGGGATATGACTTTCACTGCATTTCCTGCACCCTGTGATATGATCTGACACTATTTCCAAGTGCCCAGTCCTAACATGAGATCAGTTTTTCTCCTGCTTACCCATGATGGGCACCTGTGTAACTCCAATGGTGTCCAGGAAATTACTTTTTTGGCCACCATTATGACCAAGAAAAACCCCAGAGGTGAAGTGAGAGTGTTCTGGGAACCAGCTAAGTTGTTGAGCACAGCCGGTTGTGGTGTCAAGGAGACATGGGAAGATGCCTCCTCTAGACCTGATTTAAAATTCTCCCCCTCTTTTACCAGGGAACATATATGGATGAAAGTTCTGCAGGTTCATTTGTCTTCCCCAAGTTTTTTCCATTCTTTTGCTCTTATTCCTCCACTCATTCAAAAAACACGCAGCCTAAGAGGGCTGAGGCACAGATCAGCATCCTGAGCAGCATCCTCAGGCTGGAGCAAAATGTCCTGTGTGGGAGGATTTAGTCCTGGCTGCAGGGAGGGATGAAAACCTTCCAGTTGCCTTGCAGTAAAGTATGCTCTGCTAGCTTGCACCCAGGCAAAACTCCCAGCTTTTTGCCTGAAGCCAAACACTGTTTGTCCCTGTTGGGAAAGAAGCAACCCATCTCACAGTGTCACTTCCTTACCTGTCCCCAGTGCTCTGTTTCATTTCACAGCCTGGACAAGACAGTAGCAGAGTAATACCCAGAGTAACAGGGCACTTGGAGATGTCTGTTCGACGGGAGAAGAAATTCCAAACTTCTCACCGAGAACACAGCCTACCTTGAGCAAAGATCCTGCTACACCACTGACACCTCGGGTGAAGATTAGAACTTTTCTTCAACCTGCACGATGGATGATTTGCCCTCAGGTTTCTTAGTTACAATCCTCATCCCTTAACAAAAATCTCTTTTTACTTGGCTAGTATTTTAAACTGTTTTCATAAGAGGAGTTTCACAGCAAAGTTGATTCACACAGATGCATCTCCTAACAAGCATAGCTTAAGACAAAAGAGTTTGGTGAACATACAGCAAAGTCATGAAACAGATGAGTTTTGTTACCTCTGAGGGGGGGTAAAAAAAGGAAGTCTGGTAGCAATTTCCACAAAGCAAGTCTTTAATTTAAATTTCACTGCCTGGTGGTGGGATACATGTGTGAGTTGCCCAGAAGGCCAGTCTGTGATAACAACTACCACGGAGCCAGCCTGGATCAGCCTTGACTGTGCCCAATTACACCTCTGCTTATGGGGCCCACACACCCAAACAGAAAATATAACCCCAGCTCGGATGTTTGTGCCACCAGGTGGGGTGGGAAAGACCGTACCTTAAAGCTTTGCCTGCAATTTTACCTCCCCAGCCTTTCCTGACAGATCTGAGCGGCAGGAAGGTGTGTGCTGGGTCAACATGTTGTGTTGTGCAGCCTCAGCACTTTTGGACTGATACTGGGAAGCCAAAAGAGCTGAATTTGCTGCATCAAAACGCTGCCGTGGGGGCTGATCCTATTAATTTGGCAGCGAGAGGATTTTCCATAATTACATTTCTTTGTCTTAGCGGGATCGCAGAATCACAGGGTGGGTAAGGTTGGAAGGGACCACAGGAACTAAATGCCTTATTATTTCTCCCCTTGCAGATACCCTGTGTCACAGGCAGTAGCTGACTCTTCCTCCTGCTTCTGTAACTCGTTTTTTCAGCTAATTTAATCCAGCACAATGGATTATCTCTCACCACAGCCTTATCTCGTTTACATCCTTAGGCCTGCTCAGCTAAAAGCCAACAGTTACTTCTTCTGAGAGAGCGAGGCAACCAGACCTGTGCTTTTCCTGAAAAATATCTTAATGTAAAAGCTGCCTATCTGTGCCCTGAGCCCTTTCTGGTTAGAGGCAGAGCACAGCTGGCCAGGAGTGACCAAGTTCATCTCTCACTCCTGGCCAGCCCTGTGCTCATAGTTGTAAAATGAGTTACGAACAGGAGTCTGTGTGTGTTTTGTTTTGCTTTGTGACCTACGCCGGAACAGAACAGGAGAGAACTGTCCTCCTGCCACCCCCTTCCAATTTGCACCAGTTTGCCCTAGCTGAAAGGTGGGGCGGAGCTGAGTTTGCTTTCTTTTAACTTTTAGCTTCTTGTTAGAGTTTTATTGCAACTCCAATTGACTAATTTTAACAGCGCCTTTTGAACTGCATCACCGAATGTTTCTGCTTACTGTAACGAGCCCTTCCATTTCTGGCAGATGACTAAGGTTCCCAAAGGCCAGTGTTACATCTTGCTTTTCAGACTGAAAATTCCCATATTTATTTTTTTCCCCATGGAAATTAATAAGGAGATCCCACGTATGGCAGGCAGGCAGGGCACAGCAGAGGAGCAGGCAGGAGCAGAGACGATGCCAGCACTCTGCTGTGCAGAAACACCAGGGTGAGTTGCAGCAAGGCATCCACACTTCCACCTGTGGCAATGAGACCTTCTTGGGTGAGAAAAGACGAGCTCTGCTTGTGCTGGAGGAGGGTAAATCAGGTCACCCTGGTCCACTCACACCTGGCTCTCGCAGTGCTGGCAGAGGCTGTGCTCCAAGCCATGCCTGGGCTCCCATCTCCAGTGCATCCAAGGAATTATGAAATTTATCTAGCTGCTGTCCCATCACCTTGATCATCATCTGAGGCCAGTCTATCAGCTGTGAGCTTTGCACGTGGACCATGAGAGAAGCCACAACAGAAGGAGACTCTGGGGATACCACACTAAACCCAGCTACTCCCACATCCCAACCAGGACTGGCAGCGTTTGGAGCACCCCATCCCCTTGCAAACTCACTATTTCTACAGACAAGAGGCATGCACAGTTTCCAGCAACCTCTCCATCTGCCTGCCTTTGTGGAAGACCCTGGGAAGTCTCTCCCTTCAAATGGAGGAGGAGGGTTCCACAAACAGTAGCATTCCCAGACAGCTGCAGCCTGACCTTCATTTCTCAGGGGACAGCACTGCCTGTTATTTATTCAGACATTTTGTTCCCAGCTTTTATTGCTCTGTTTTATATGCTAGGCAAGGTCAGAGCCTTTGTAATATAGGAGCAGCATGGCCAAGATTTCTCTCCAAAGAACAAGCACTGTGGTGCAGAAGTATCAAATATTTTATGCCAAGGAAAAGAATGCTTTGTTTTTCACCTGGACACTTATTCCAACCATGGGGAGATGAATAAAATTAGGAGTGGATGGGGGAAGAAAAGTTTGTACTTTTCAATCTTTTTCCCTAGTTTTAGCAACATAAAAAGTTATGTTATTTTGGTGGTAAATCACTGGTCTCTAGGCTGCTGGGTGGATTAGTATCAGTCTCCAGTTTCTAACACATTAAAAGCACATAGAACAAGCTGAATCAAAAGCCATCAATATTGTTTACATAAGAAGTTAGGGCTGCTCAATTTTACCTCACTTAACTTGCTTCAACTCACACAACTTCCCCTCTGGTAAGCACATTTATATCTCTTTTATCTTCTTTTATCTAACTGGTTTGGCTCAAGGAAGCAAATATATAGAAAAAAGAAAAAAAGAAAAAGAAAGAAAAATAAAAAAGAAAAAAAGAGAAAAAGAAAAAGAAAAAGAAAAAGAAAAAGAAAAAGAAAAAGAAAAAGAAAAAGAAAAAGAAAAAGAAAAAGAAAAAGAAAAAGAAAAAGAAAAAGAAAAAGAAAAAATCCTCCCTCATTACCTCCATGAAGCTATCTTTCCTCCCAGCCTTTAGCATGTTTGAAACTGGAATCTCACCTAGAAAGGTACAGCTCTCACATTTTGTCCCATCCTGAGGTGACACACGTGACACCTCAAATCTCTTAACATTTCTGTTTCCTTGTTTTCCTCTAGTACCAAGATAAAGTGGCACCAAACTCTGTCGTGTTCCTGTTTTATGGTGAGACAATAAATCACTAATGAGTCTTTATTACAAGGTTAATCAATCACTTACATTCTTGCAGGACTCCAGAAATTAATGTATTATTGATTACCACGTTTTAAAACCACTTACACTTCCTTGTCTTGATAAAATAACTTTAGTATACAGAGTAACCTACATTCCATTTATGGTACAAGCTGCTCTGCAAATTTACAAACTACCTAAAGTTTTGGAAGTGAGAAAGTTGATTCATAAATTAAGATCACGGGGACAGGAGTTGAAATACAGCACTGCAAATAAGATGCCAAAACATTCTAGCTAATGAAATTTCTTTTGTTTCTAAGGAGAAGGAAGTTCCAGAAACAATAGTCCCTCTTGCCTCAAAGACAGGCCATTCTCTATGAAACACTATAGCTGTGCCATACTCAACAACAGCCCTGCAGTAGCAAATTATTCTATTCACAACAGAAGAAGAAAACAAGTTTCACCAAGCGTCTCTCATTGGAAGCCTCTGTTTTAACTCATCTTCAAAGAAAATTGACAGCATTTCTGGTCTTTCTGACTCAGCAGGCTGTGAATGTTACCCACCAAGCTCAGAGGTAAAGGTCTTCACTGCTGTGAGACTTCTCAAGCTTTGTGTAAGGAAAAGCTGCGGGAACAGGCTTGCAATGCAGTTCTTCTATAATTTCATATATTCAAAATGACATGCTGTCCTTGGCAACCATTCACGTTCAGCTGTGAGCCCTCAGCAATAAACCAGGAGCACTGAGGTGACTTGAGGACACACCAGCTGCTTTTCCTTTGACTCCAAGGTACGACCCAAAGCACGACTGCCCTCATCCTATTCACTGGGCTGAGTTTCACACCTCTGTGCCCCGGGCACAGGCGGAAAAGGAGCTTCTACCACAACCCCAGAGGCCACACAAGCCTGAATTAATCAGTCAGGATAACATTTGTTCAGGGATTGCCCTGGCCCCACGCACAGGGCCTTGCACTTGGCCTGGTTGAATTCCATAAGGTTTGCAAGGCCCCACTTCTCACGCCCGTCAAGGATCCCTTCCCTGCAGCGTGCTGACCACACCACACAGCTCAGTGCCATCACCAGCCTTGATTCCACTGAACATTTTGCCCACAAAGGTGTCAAGCAGCACCAGTCCCAACACCAACCCTGGAAACCACTCGCCACCATAACGCAGTGTCAGGGGGGGAATAAGAAACTCATGGGGAATTTCAGTATCTGTTCTCTTCTGCTCCACATAAGAAATAATTGTGTTTCTAAAAAAAGAAGGCTGTACTCGCTCTGCTAAAAGTCTCAAATGATGTGGAATTTCCCAGGAACGTGTTGCCCTAAGAAACCTCAAACGCCACAGTTTGGGACAGAGGATGAACAGGTGAATCAGGCTTTTTTATTTTACAGCACTTGGCAGGGGAGCACTACAGTCCAGCATTATCCTTTCCTGTCCAGCCACTAAAAATGGAAGAAATCATTTCACACAGTGTGGATATCAGAAAGCCTTTTAGCTACACCTGTACCAGTCCCAGCCATGAGTACAAAGGACAAACAGTGTTCACCCCTGTTTCTGTTTGAGCCTTGTGTTGCAGACATGGAGCTGCCAGCAACATGCAGCTCAGTTAACGGGATTTTGCTTCCCCTCACCAGGAACCTCACTATTTTGTACAATTAAGAGTCCCTGGGCCAGGACTTGCATTTTGGCATTATATTTTGGCACCTAATAGTCCTGATGGTTTTACCTTGGTAAATACTCAGCTGATCTAACAAAAATTTTTCAGCTAGGGCAAGGAATTACTCCTTATTCAAAGTCACTCTGGCAAGTACTCTGACCTGCTCATCTGCAACAGACAGAAGCCAAAGGAGAACAAGGAGTGGATCAGAGCCAGGATCCACCTAGACCCATAGGTAGTTTCTGAGAACAGGCAGCGCACAGCACCTGGAGAGAGAGGAAACAGCAAGCAGACCCTTGAAACATCCTTCCCACGAGCTTGGCAAAGCTGTAATTTCAAAATATATCTGCTGCTTGGTGAATGCAAAAATCACTGGGAGGGGGTGGGGGGAAGAAGAAAAACAAAAATTTTAATTTTTGTAAGAGTTGCACCTAGACCAGGTACAGCTTATAGGGGCTTTCTAAGACAAACAGCAGTGTGTGTGTAGAAAATGTCAGCAGACAAACCAGCAGCTAGGCAGGAAATCACCAGCAGTGATTTGCTGGTGTTAACTACCTTGCTCACCTCGTGCCTATCATGGAGGTAGCCCTGCATGTGTGAGAGGGCTCTGTGTGTGGTAGGTAACACAGAGCTGGTGCTGGTTTCTGTGCAGCAGGGAGTTTACCTCCAGGCCATTGGAGAGCTAATGAAGGAGCTCCCTTGCTGTCCAGCTGCCAAAAAAGAACCGAGGGAGTGGGAAGGCAGGGGTGAGGCAGGCAACAAGAGGCCCAGCCCCCCTTGGGAGGTTTTCATGAGGAGCATGTTTTGCACAATAGTAGGAAAAGTGCTGCTTTTCCAGAGCTGGGAAGCCCAGGGCCATCCTGACCATGGGATGTCCTTCAGTCCAGAGCAGCCTCTCCACAAAAGGTCACCCACACAGGTCACCTGGGAACAGGCTCCTGGGGGCATCGACAGGTCCTGCAACCACCTTCACATGGACTTTTATCTGCAAGGGAAAAGCAACTTGAGCGCTTCCTCATAAAGGCTCCAGCTCAGAAAGTTCCCTGGACCTGCACAAGCAACTCAAATCCCTGTTATTGACTGAAAGAGCTGATTTGGCTTGGCTCAAGGAAAGATGGCTTCTCCATCTTACCTAAACAGTGCCTTAAAATCTTCCTGGCAAATGCCAGGCATGCACCAAAGCAAGAAGAAACAAATCCTCGTTTGTTCTTACTACGGTTGGCAGGATGGGAACGTCACCATGCTCAAGGCATGTGCACAACAGGTGGTGGCACTTCAGGAGCAGCACAATCCTGTCCCTGACACCAAGGCATGTGCCACTGCACCTGCTAACATCCATCCCTCTGGCATCCTGCCACGGGGAAGTAGGGTCCTCTTCCTCTGGAAGGTGAGGAACCAAGGCTCAGAGTAAGAGCAGCAGGGTTTCTCCTTTTCTCCCTGGACTCTGAAAGCCAGCCTGTGTCCAGCTGTGGTGAATCAGTTTGTCCAAAGAGAAGTCCCCAGGAAATGCCCTCAAGCAATGCCTCATGCAGATGAACCGGGCTGGGTGGCACAGGAGATCCTGACAGGGCTTTGCACAGAGATTTAGGAGAAAACCATAGGAGATCTGACTGATTCCACATGGATGGAATGAAGGGATGGATAACCATCCTTGCTGCTAAACAGTGTCACTGCTACTGCGCCTCTGACCCAAGCAGACACAGAGGGCTGAAGAAAATAGAAGATGCTACATCTTGAAGAAATTAACTTCATTAATTTCCCGCATCTACTGAAAGAATTTCAGCCCTGTTATCATGTCCAGCAGCAGCAGCAGCAAGCTTGGGACAGTTCACGTCCCATTCTTGTCTGGCTGCTTCTCATTAAGCGAATCCAGAAATGCAGGTCCTCGTCAGGCACTGCCATGACTCTGTGGGACTCAGAGGCCTCCAGACACCATCCCGAAAAAGAGAGTTCTGAAGTGGTTTTGTCTTCGTTCCTCCTGAGGCATCTTCACAAACCAATGCCAGAAAGCTCCCCAGCTTTGTTCGTTTGTATTTTTTCCAGAGGTATCCAAAGTTGTTGTTGTTTTTTTTTTTTCCAGTGTGGATGAATTGCAGCACTGTGAGGATTTCTCCCTGGAGTTAGAGCTGGCTTCCAGGGCGATATACAGCACAATGAGGATCATGACTCATAAGGCAAATGCACAGCAATGTCCACCCCCAGCAACTCCAGAACAACAGCAGAGAGAAAGTATCTCAGCAAGGACAGCATGGGTGTGCCTGAGAAGGGGACCACTGTCTCAAACACAAATCCCACTTCCAAATAAAAAGGGTCCTGGACAAAAATGCCAGCATTTTCCTAAGCGTTGGATACTGGGGTTAGGTTAAGCAGCCATCTGAACCCCCAGCTCTCTCTTACAGCAAGTTATCCCATGCAAAAGGAACATGAAACAGGGTGGAGGGAGAGGCAAAAGCTGCTGGAGGCCATAGGAGGCTCTGTGACATCTCCTCTGCTTGTCTTGTGTAGCTCTTGCCATGGTAGCACTTGGGGGCTATGTCAAGAATGATGCTCCATGCCACAAAAAATGTACAAAGAGAAAGCTTTTGGCTTTGGGCAGCCTGAAGTCACTACTAGAGATGAGCTGGGTGGGACTAGAGACACGTGGGGAAGTCAAGCATGTTGCCACACGGCCAGTGGCAGTATAAGGACCTTCCCAAGGCCTCCCAGTGACTGGTGAAGAGTGTAGAACAGACTTGTGTTCTTGCCCTTTTGACCAAAGGCAGTGAAAAAAACCCACATTCCTGGCCAGGAAAATGCCGTTTCTGTTCTGCAGCTGAAATGTTTCAGGGCTGCCAGCTTAGTTTTGCTGCCTAATCCCACCTCAGGCCCCTCCAGTTGTCTCTTCCAGCCTGAGCACCCCACTAATCCCCAGCCAAATGTGTCCTGGCATCGCAGCTTTCCCACAGCAGAGGATCCCTTGGAAAACAACCAAGCCACCTGAAAATCCACTTTTACTCAGCAGCTACTGCTAGACTCAACTGCAATCTGGGGCTTGGAAAACACGGCTTTACTTGTTTTAATTAAAACCAAGTCCCTCCACCCAGACTTGCCTCTCTGTCACTCTCGCTTTCTCTCCCCAGCCCTCTGACGCATTTCAGCAGACATGTCATCAGACTCTGGTTCAAGGGAGGGGAGCAGCCATCAAATGCAGCCTCTTGCATCAGTATCCCACCCTTCTCTGGGGAACTGAGACGATGGGCTTGGCAAGCAGGAAGGAGGCTTGCCGTGTGAGCGAAGGAATACGCGGACGTGTCGGCGTGTTTGTGCTTCGGTGGGAAAGCAGAGGGTGCCTAAAATGCAAAGCCCCATCATCATCATCATCCCCCTCTTCCTGGACCAGGCTCCCCAGGCACCCGTGGGTACTGTTCTAAAGGCAGGGGCAGAGATGAGACAACACCCTCCTTCCTGACAGCATCACCAAACGACGGCCAACTCTCTGTGTGAAAACTAGCGGGAATCTCTAAGGATGCCACAAACTGCAGAATAAACCTAAATGCGCGAAGATTTTAAAACTGGAAGCAGAAACGTGTGGTTTCTGTGTATCCTAAAAATGCACACAGCCTCCAGTCTGCCCTGGAGCCCCTGTGCCTCCTCTGCTCACCACGCTGGCTCCACAATCCCAGGAGAGCCTTGTGAGCTCCCAGAGACCCAGAGGGTACCAGGCTGTGTGAACATCGGTGGTCAAGCCCAGAGCCTCGCTGGGAAATCAAGGGAGCTTGGTACTTTATTTCAGTGACGATCCAAGTGTTTAAATATGCATTTGGTGCTACTGCCTGGCAGCGCAGGGGTGCTCAGCCTTAGAAAAACCTTGCTGTTTATTTAGCTTTCTAACTGTGTCCGTAAGACCTAATTTTAGATTCCTACTTCGGAAAACATATCTCGCCAACCTCACCACATGTAACCAAACGTGTATTTTGACATCCACCTCCAACTCAAGAATTTAATTTCAAAACACCGCTGTTTTATTTTAAGACGTGGGGAAATAGCAATTTTTAGGCTACCCATTAATTACCAGAGTCATTAGTAAGGATTTAATCATTGTAACAAATAATCCGAAGGTGTATATGCCTAATTAAGTGTATGTGCCTAACAATTTCCAGGGAATGACACATGCATGTGCCTTGTTAAGTATATCTGTACATCTCACTGAAGCACAGCCTGATAGTTTAACTGGGGCCAAACTCGTTGCAGGGCCAAACTGGCCCAGGACCAGAATCTTCAGTGTAATAAATGAACAGACCTCACCCTAGTTTCTTCCTCAAAAGAGTTCTGGGTTTCCATTTTCACCTTAGCATGGCACTCAGATATTTGCTGTTGGTCAGGGCTGATTCTATCCTGGTGTAAAATACTTGCTGTAATTAGTGCACGATGCCACCTTCTCCACTAAGTTCATTTTAAGCTGTTGGTACATCCCCACAAGTTAAACAAGATACAGGTTGGGTCTGTAACAGGGTGATCTTCCAGGCTCAGTGCACCACAAACATCCTTACAATGCTTTGCCTGTTTTGCCCAGCTGGAATGTATTTTGAGGCAAGAAGGATACACTTCTGGAGGTTTGAGCACCACGCAGCCTTGCAGGACCCTGCCTTCAGAAGCAGCTTTCAAATGCCACCTCTGCACTCACGGCATATTTTACATTTTGCCTCCTTTCCTCAAGGGGAGATCACTGGAGGCTGTTGAGAGGGCTCAGAAAACTACTCCTGGACCAGGAATTGTTTCGCCCCAAGAGGGTTCAAGTGGTTCACTGAGCATCCAAGCATTTTGAAGCTCGCCCACCACTAGACATAATAAACCATCACGACATCTGTCACTGCTCCATGGCAGGAGCACACAGGCTGTTGCCAAGCATGCAGTGGATGCATCTCATGTCTGGATGTCTGTGAAAGCCAAGAGCAAGCAGACCAGCCAAACCTCTTCGCTGGCACGAGGAGGGCAATTTCACACATCAGCACATTTATGCTGCCTGATAAATACCCCAGACCAGGACTGGGCACACCAAAACGCCAGCTAGTGGCATCCTTTCAGGTGAAGGGTGGGAGTGCCAGCTCACAGCCTCACTATGTGCTCCCACAGAGACATTTCCTGCATTTTCTGCAAGCCAGACCATCTCCCTGCTGTGCTGCTGGCTATTTGGGCACAGATACATCTGCTGAATCTGCTGTATTTCTGCCTGGATTTCAGGCCCCCTATCACCACTTCTCTACCTGGCAAGCATGCAGTGCTGCCTGGCCCTCCTCATACCTGGTTTTTTTCCTCACCACAGCAGAGAAATGCAGATATCTATGACAAAGAGCAATTATTAAAAACGCTTTATTACTGCCCTTGAAAAATTTGTAAACAGACAGGGAGATGCTGCCCCGAGGAACTGGGGAGTAAAGTAGATTCAGTCTTGCAGCAGCTCTGCCCAGTGCCACACAGCTCCAGCAATTCAGGATCAGGTACCTCAGGGCAGCGCCATGCACAAGGCTGAAAACTCTGCTTCAGATCTTCCAATTGCGGAGGCAAACCACCTTCCACACAACCAAGGGAAAATCCTCTGGCTGCCTTTCAGGTGATCTTGCACAATCAGCCCTGCTACAGACGGGGAAACGAGAAGGAAAACACCCCTCCTGCATTTTGGCAGGATGCAAAGTTACTCCTCCAGCATTTGCTCTGGTGGAAGTCAGAGCAAGCACAAAGCTACTTTGCACTTTCCCTCCCTGCCTTCAGGACCCAAGATTTCCTCTCCTGTGTGCCTGGTGTGCCCAGCTGTTCTTGGAGGGCAGCAGGAATGAGAGGTGCTGGTAATGGGGGTGAGGGTGGTGCTTCTGATGTGACTCTCCCTCTGGCTTCATGCAAAGCTCACCAAAGGGCATTCCATGAAGACTGCAGATGGTTTTTTTCATCTGCTTTTGGAGGAAAATTAGGAAGAAGCCCGAGTGAAATGAGTATTTGCAGCACAGAAGCTTGATTATCTGCTTGACTGGTCAAAACTGATGCACAGCAAGCAAGATTTCCAATCTGAGATCTCAGTTTTTGGAAAACAAAGAGTGTAAAGAAGGAAGGAGAATTTAGATAAAGAAGAGTCAAAAGAAAGAAGGAAGGAGGATCTGTCACCTTGCAGAGTCATTCAGAAACCCCAGCTAACCTTTAATTCAGGATCAGGAAGGCAGGCTTCAACTACTTATTGCTAAAACTAAGGCCAGGTCTTCAAACAGCTTTAGCGGCAGCTCTGGTATTCTACCTCTAAGTATTGTAGGAAATACTGGATAGAGAAGGGCAACACAAAAACTAATCCTATGTATTCCATGGCAAAAGAAACCACTTTTAAAAACTTTTTTATTGAACCCTTTGAAGGGTTCCACAAAACCGAGGCACGCTGCCTCTGATGTCACATCACTGCTCCAGCTGGGAGTGCACAGCCTCTCCCATTCCTTGATCATTCCACTGCCCTCTACCTCTGTCTCTCTTCTTTTAAGAGAAGGATCATTGTCTAGAGCAGAAGACTCGGTCACCTGTAGTCGTCTCACACCAGCAGATGCACAGGGCTGCAGTAAACACAACAGCACAATTAACAACCGAAATTAAGCCTGTAAACGAACGCCGTGACGACAGCAAGCATGACATTGCAGGAATATTATTCGTGTGCCGGGCAGATAATTGCAGACATGCAGCAGTCTGGGAGTATTTTATTTGGTGGTGATAAGATAGCAGCCACAATAAAGTTAGCTGTGTCTCCACTGGCTGTTAAAGGGAGAAGCGGAGGTTCTTTGACCTCTGGCATTCCAGACATCTCTCAAGATTATCAGAACAGCCTTTTCCAGCCCTTAAACCTTTGCCTGATTCTACACATCTGCCACACAGGGTGCAAGTGTAAAGCTTAAGGATCCTTTCCCATGTGAGGAAAGCAGCCTTGTCCACCAGAGTGTATTTAGGAACATGGCTGAAGCACATGCCTGACAGTGAGAATGTCCTTAAGGGTCTTCCTAAGAGAGTCCTCATAAGTGACCTGTGGTTTGCCACACCAACACATTGCCTGAGGCACTGAAAATTAGATTTTAAAAGGCTTACAGCTAGATTTGAACATCTTGTTCATAAAAGACAGAGAGGCCCAGCACAAACCTGTCCATGAAAGCACACCGCCTATTTTATTTCATGGCTTTCCCTGTGGAGATCAGGTGGGCTGGACCAATATAAAAATGGAGGGGAAAAAAAATACCCAAGCAATAAAAGGAGAAAAATAGAGCAAAAAAGTGAAACAAAATTGAAAAAAATAAAAAATAAAAAATAATAATAGGTGAAGGAGAAAGAGAAAGAATTAGGAAATGGTCAGACACAGCCAAGGAGGGGTGTTGGCTCAGGAAAAGAAAACAGCTGAGGAAAGTGTATATGGTGCTGTGTCAGGAGGGGGGGGAAAAAGCAGATAGGCTGCTCCTTTTTTCAGAAAATGAAAGAAAGATAGAGGGGATTTAAGCTCTATTTCTGCTCCTTCCAGAAGCTGGATGAATTTATCGACCATGGCTAATGAGCGTCTCAGATGTCTCATGAGCCCTAAAGCAATTAATGCTTAAGCATCCGTTAAGGATCTGTTGCCTCTGTCCCAAAGGAAACAGTCCGGGGGAAAGTGTTTTTTTCACCCCACAGGGATTTCAGGAAGGTAAATGCCTACCTGAATAATGCACTGGTGGCTTGTACAGGTACTGAGTGACAGAGGGAAAGTGACACTACAAGAGGAAACCACCAGGGTAGTGGCAGGACTGAGCTGTAGTGACAGGACAAGGAGTAATGCATACAAATTGAAAGAGGGCAAATTTAGGTCTGATATTAGGAAGAAATTTTTTACTGTGAGGGTGGTGAGACACTGGCACAGGTTGCAGAGTTCTCTTACATTTGATAAAGGACTCCTGTTCTCTTGGACACTATTTTCTTTCACAGGCAATATCCAGCTAGAGACTTTTAGTTCTGACAGAATCAAAACAGACACAAAGTTTATCAAGAGCAGCTTCAGCCTCTATCCATATTATCAGAAATGAGCAAGAATTTGCAAAGAAATTGCAGGGAGAAATGCTACACTCCAGCAGAACGTATTTCTTATTCTCCCCTTGCAATAACCCTGGCAGGTTTTTCATTAAGTTCTGGTCTGTTTCTCATCATTCCTGGGCTGCCCTGTGAAGAAGGCAAGGGCAGAGGACAACAGGACAGAGGATGGACAGAGAAGTCTGAAGACCATGCTCTTCTATGAATCCCAAGTGCTGGTCCAGTCCCAGCTGGTTGATTTTTAAGTGGGAAACCTTCCTCAGGGAGATGCTGCTTTATGTTATTTTCTTTATTGCGCTCATCTGCTGAGGTCCATATTCCCTCTTTCCTAGCACAGACTCCAGCTCTCTGTGTTGTGGCCATTCCAGGCTCAAGAAACTTCTGTTTCTTGAGTTCAGTGAAATTCCCCTGGACAAATCATATTTTCTCTAGTTTTTCCTCCAGCTCCTTATCTATCTCTCTCTCAAGCTTCCAGCTTCACGTGCCAGATGACTTCATGCAAGGAGAGTGTCCCTGGCGTACTGACAGCACATCTCTCATGCCAGTAAGGTAAAACTTGCTCCCAGGAAGAGGTGGCTCTGTCATAATCAGGCTTCACAACACAACAGATGTGCCATTCTAGTACCACCCCTCACAGGACCCTCTGCCCCCTTCTTTGAAGCATCACTTTAAAGCTGGGTGCTGAGAATGAGTGCTTTTGGCCTCTTTGCTGCAGCTAAATTCCCTGATACTGAAGTGCTTCTGCCCCTCCTGTGACTCCTCCTGTTTTGCAAGGATCCCACAACCTCCAGCCTAATTTTCCTTCCACCTGACCTTAGATGATGACCCTTGCAGCCTGGGGTCCTCCTGAGGACCGGTGAAAAGGATTAAGTACTTGAGGTACAGCACTGTCTGGAATTATCTGTCTCCCCTGGTGACAATGAGCCCACAAAATCTGCCTCACCCAGAGCAAAAAGGTGCAAATCCCTGACCTTCTGATGTAGACCAGGTTCTGTAGTGTAGTTCTGGCTTTTCCCTTCAACCAAACATGGGTACACAGCCACAAGGAACCACTGCTTGCACTGCAGCTTGAGAAGCAGGCTCAGAGTCTCTGCATAAAGACAGAGAGGCTTCCAAGCCCTATGTCAATTTTACACAAAAGACATTCTCAAATTAAATATGCAGGAGCATTTAGTGACATCAGTAACCTCAGCATCAAGTCTCTCATGCCCATTGCTGTAGGAGGTAGACTTGCTATCCATATTCCTCACTGTAAATATTAATTCTGTCCTAAAACTCCCCATCCTCACTCTGTGATTGTGCTTGAAGACATTTCTTCCCTAAGCGCATGCAGGCTGATGCAGTACTGAATCAAAGAGCACAGAAATGCTCCCATCACCATTCTGTGATCATGTATCACTGATCTAACTGTTCACAAATCTTGATATACCTGACAGCCTCGCACTTTTCTTCTTGGAGAAGAAATTGTTCTCAAACAGGTTTTAATAACTCACCCCGTGGATTTAGTGTTGAGGGTCAGATCGAATTTGGACATGGGACTATCAGCAGAGAGGGAAGGAGCTTTGTCTGCTGTGATCTGCAATACTGAACAAGAAAACCTTCAAAGGGTTTGGTCTGCATTTCGAACTTTGCTTATTGCAAGAAGCACTTTCATTTCTCTACAGCGAAGCTAGCTCCAAGCCTACAATAAAGAGAGAGAAACATGAACTACACAAAGCTTCTGTGGAGAGTCTGCCTAAAAATCTGGAGTTGCTCAAAACAAGTGCCTGAAACAAATCGTTAAGAACCAAAGCTCAGATGGGAAGGTTGGGTCCAAGTCCAAACACCCCTGAAGTTCTGCAGCTCCTCAGCCCATGACGTGTTTGGGAGGGGATCATCTCTCACAGGCTCTCAGCTATTGGAAACAGGACCAGAGCGTTTGTTCAGCCATGCAGCTTGAAGCACAAACTGGCCATTATCCATCAACTGCACCGAGGCTCGCTCACACCCTCCGTGTCCTGCAGGGTCTTTCCTGAATCAGGACCAAGAAGAAACTTAGAAACTTCAATATGAAGGAGACATCAAATCTGTCTTGCAGATAATATTTTTTTTCCCCTCCTCTTCTCTCATCATCCCGTGCCTTCCTAAAACTAACAGAAAAAGAGTTGTGTGTGCATATAAGCAGCCTGGAATCAGTGCTCTTCTGCTGGGTTCTTACATTACATTCTTTTGTGCTACATACAATTTCCACTAGGACATTTTGTCCCCCAGGCTTCATCAGCCAGTCTCTTACATCCACCCCCCTGCACCCCCGCCTCCCTCTTGTTGCATAACTTTAGCCAGGATGTTAAATTAACTCTCTTCCAGATGAGTTTGACATAATCTTATTTACTTTCATAGAGCGTATGCCAGTATGCAAATACATTACTCAGCACTATCGACTCTGCACTTTCACCAAACTATTACTCTTTGTTTTGTTAACGATGGTTTGCTAGATACCAGACAGGAACATTGCTGTGCCAAACAGCAGGACACTCATGTCTAGCAGGACAAATCCGGTAACGCTGAAAGCTAAGTCTGGCTGGCATTCCTGAAGGTTCATGGCTAAGGGAGGAAAACAACCCATTTCCCACCTCAGCAGTGCACTCCTTTAGGTTGTGTTTTTGCCTTCTGAAGGAAATCTCGACCAGCTCCTCCAGATCCCCAGGACACGAGCAGCCACAAAAGCGAAACCAACCTGGGGTGACTTCACGTTTAGCAGTGACACGGCACTCATGTTTAAACATCTCCCCAGCTCACAGGCACAACCCCAGCTGCCTCCTGGCTGCAAGACCAGCCTCACAACCCACTCCTTGTGCCTGTGCTTGCCGTCAGAAGGAAAGCCAGGTGCAGGAGCCAAAATAACAACGCCGCAACCAGGAGTCCCGACTCCACACCCAGCGGTCAAGGGACACACGTGTCACCCGTGGGGGTGAGGTCAGTCCCCAACAGCTCCACTGCCCACATACAAGCTGCCACACCGAGAGCATGTGTCCACAAGAAGGCAGGAACAGCCCCAGGCATTCGTGGCATCTTCTGGCCGATGTAACCTCTGGGTGAGGCCTGTGTGAGCTGCGCTGTCAAAACCATGGACTCACGAGTGATTCGTGTGTCTGCCTGAGACAAACACACAGCCACAGCCCAGCTGAACAAGAGGAGTCAGAAAATCCCCCCTTCTACCCACTGCAGCACTCACGTTTCGTGGGAGGTAAAGGAATCACAAGAAATGGTGGAGAAATTGGATCAGGGGGAACTTCCTGAAGTCTTGCTTGCTAGCTACTGCGACCCACCGTGGGCTTCCAAGACGCAAAACCACACTTGGAGCCACATTTTGCACGTGATCAGAACAACAGCTAAATGCACAAACGGGCACAAAAGGGCTTGGAAAACATCATTTCCAGACTGGAGAGCAAAGGCACAGCAAATAGACACGAGGAAGTGAGAAGTTCAGCTGAAATGCCAAAGCAGCAAATTGTTTGGCTTGCCTGCCCTTACTGCTGGGGTGGGTCTGGGGATGGTCCTGCTGGGCTGCCCTGTCCTCTTGATGATGGGGCTGATCTACACTCATGGGTTGCTGCCAAAGTTTTGGGAGGAAAAAAAAAAAACAACCAACCAGAGACATGAAGCAGAGGGCAGGTGTCCAGAGGCTGCTCCCAGGCTGAGGCAGCTCTCTGGGTGTTGGAGGGAAAGCAGGCTCGTGCTGTCCTTATTTTATTTATTTTATTTCGCTATCACCTCGACGTGGAGCCACCAACGTGCGCGCAGAAAAGAGGCCCTTTGATTCAGCGAGAAACACCACTCCAGCTGCCCAGTAAATACCCTCATTTTAACAGGGCTCTGGCCTTGCTAACCACATCCTACACCAGCCTATTTATGGCACAGCTAAAAATAGCACAGACCTTTCGCATGGAATGAGCCGTTTCTGCTGGTTTTAATTGTTAACCAGCTTGGAACTACTTTTTTAATCCGGAACTTGCTGTGTTTTTTCTTCAAGTGAAGGAAGTCTAATTTTTTTCCTGCAAGCTCGTTTTTCTCCCTCTGTTTCATGTCCAATTGCATTTAGCATGGACGTTTCTGATGTATTCACGTGCCAAGAAAAAGTATTACTTTCTTTCATTCTTAAACAACCCAAACTCATATTTAATAACTGAAACTTGGCATGCTGATCAGTTTTCAATAAAAGCTACACATGCTTTGCCAGGGGAGTATATTTAAGTAGGGCTGAACTATCTGTTCCTGGAAAATTAGCAGAATTGGATGGTGTGTCCTCTCCATCAAATAAAGAGCCTTCATCCTGCTAAGAGCTTTTCTGTGAATAACTTGAAAAGGTAAATTTAGTCAGAGAAACAAAAAAGTGTGGTCACATGCAATGCCAGTTATCCCAAATTGTTAGCCTGGGTTAAAATAATATCTCAGTGACAAATACTTGAGACGTAACTGCAGGACACACAGACATTGGGAAGGGAGTGGATCGCTTTCTCTGAGGCACCGAATATCCATGGAGAAGCTTTTGGGTTCATTGCTTTAAGAGAACAAGGAAGGAAAAAATGGTATACAATACAGTTTTTTTACTTTTTATCAAGATCACATGCATGAACCGGGCTCTAACACCATCTACTAGTTAAGATCTAGAAGTTGTTCTGTAAGGCTCACTCAGGTTTTATTGAAAACTCAACACTTCTAGTAACTTTATTTTACATGCACTGTGAGACTCTGATAAACATTAAGAAATTATTGTAGGGGACCATCACCAAAGTCATGTTTTTCTCCCAGGTGTGTTACCAACTCATAATCTCTCTGGCAGGTGTGGAAGGAAAGCACCACAAGCTTCACTCTTTTCGAAGAGAATCTGTGAAGCAAATCTATGAAGTGAAGGAGGGAGGACTGCCACAGGACAGGGAAAAAATTGGCAGAACCCACAGGATTCCTGCAGGATGCAGGAATGGAAGAGTAACTGCTAATCTCCAATTTTTCACTGGCCTTTTCTCAGAAAAAAAACCCAAGAAAATAGCACCAGCACCGAAGTCAGTGTCACCAGGTCTCACCGCCTCTTACTAATCAGTTCAGCTTCACTGAATTCAGATTATCTTATCCAAAGATCCACCAGGCAAAGCAACATCTCATTACTACCTCATGTCTTTTGCTTAATTAATTTCCTGTGTGGATTCCCTACACAGCTCCAATTAAAAAAAAAAAATGTGGTAAGGTTGTATGATAGGATATTAGTAAGACTACACAGAAAATCATATGCATGCGTGAAAAAATAAGCAGGACCTTCTTTTCAACCCACTTTTTTTAGCTTTTCCCCGCCCCTGCTGGAAATTGGCAGCTACCTGAGTATTTGCTGCCCTCCACAAGTGGCTCATTCCTGGAGTGAAGTCATAGGTCTGTGCTTACTCCATCTAGTATTAGCATGGAGATGACTCTGACTCACGGGTCCAACACTGTGACTTGACTGCTGCGTGACAGGCTGTTAATTTTCCTTTTCTCCAGAATTTCAGTTAAAAATACTTATTCACATCACAGCTAATATGTTCATCACTTTCTGTTTTACTCTACACCTACAATTGCTACAGGCAGTGCCATTCAATCACTTTCCTACAACAACAAAAAAGATTGCTTCTTTTCCTCACAGTACTGCACATAGCACAACTTAATTCTGGGGCTAAAAACCATCCTCCATTCCCAAACAATATTACTAACTGAGCCCTTACCTTAAATTAAGTTGGAATATTGCAGTATTTCATTCACAGTATTTAAATTTTCCCTGTGATACTTGAACTTCTGCTCCAGGTACTTCCAAGCACACTGTGGCCTTGACCACTGTTAGGCATCTGAACGTGGAAATAAATGTTTGTCCTTCAGGGTCATGCTTTCAGTGTGTCTACATAACACTGTGGGACACAAAAGCGAGGAAGGTGTCTTCCATATCCGCGGGGACCATGCAGAAGGAAGTCACAGATGGCTGAGAAAATCTCCTGTGAAATATTAGTGGTTAGAAGGGAAGTGAGCAGTCAGTGGTGATGAGCACACAGAGAGCAAGGGGAGGAGGGGCAGTAAAAATCTGTAGTAAAAGTAAAAATTAAAAAGGGATAAACACCTGCAGCAGCCAGGAGTGGCGTGGAAATGATGCAAAAGATATCACAGGGCAACAGAAGGAAACTGAGTCAAGAAAAGTTCAGAATCACTGTCTGGAGACATCTCTTTGTCATGTCCTCTCTTAGGCTACTGCACATTCAAGCAACCCACAGCTTTTGAGTCACTGTAAAGCAGACTTGAAAACTGGGATGAGGAGGGATCTCTGATGCAAATTCTTTATTCTGAAGACTTTTTGCCTGTTTTTTCACCATAACTAAGAAGACAGCAGACCATGTAGCAGCCTGCTCTTGAGAAACATCATGTGCAGCCTTCCAGACACCTGAAACGCACAGGGTCTGTCTCAGCTGCCATCCCAGCTTCCAAAAACTTGGGATGAAGATGTTACCACTCCTTTCCTGAGCACAGTAATCTCTGATGGCTGAGAGTCAGGCCAGTCTTTTCCAAAAAGGAAATGTGAGTGAATTCATTCAGCATTACTCGGCAGGGTACTTGGTGGGTTTTGCCTGTCCCAAGGCTTCACCAGGCAGTCGAGGAGGCTCCTTTCACCCAAATTATGACAACTCTGAGATATAGGAGGGGAAGAGCTTTTTTTCAATTAGAAATAGGGTTTTTTTTCAGACAGATTAGGCCAGGCAGGATGGAGTTCTTAGCAAGCAGGTCAAGTGGAAGATGTCCCTGCCTGTGGCAGGGTGGTTGGAACAAAATGATCTTTAAAGTGCTGTCCAACCCAAACCATTCTGTGATTCTGTGATTCTACGTTTAGCTACCTAAAAAAGAGAAAATTGAAGAAAACTGAGGGAAATGGCAGGGGGGAGGATGATACTAAACAAAATGTAGACCAGAGACAACCTGGGAGAGTCAAAAGAAAAAAACATTAGTAATATCTGCAAAGGAGAGGCAATGCATAGGAGATTCGGAGACATGAGTAGCCTGGAGAGAAAGAAGTCACAGAGAAGCTGCAAATATTGCAAAGACCAGATGTGCAATGATGAGGTTTCTGCAATTTGGGTCTCGGATTAAAGGAATTTCTTTTCTCCGTAATATCAAATACACAACATACAGTAACTTCCAAGAGATCTCTACATGTCTGCACCTCATGCCTATTTAAAAGGTGGCAGACAGCTGATTGCCCACCTTATAGAGAAGAAATATTATTTGGATTTTCATGGCTCTCACGTCCAGATGATGGCTCTTGCTAATACCTCACCAAGTGAATTAAAATTCCATTAAATTAAAGAGATATCTTCCTTTCCTTTACAGTCTGATCATCTCATAATATTTCCCTGGTTTGTGACCAAAGTAGAGTGGGAGATTTAGGATCTCATTATACCTCTGTGACAAAAATGTAAGTGTTCAAAGGAGGACTCACAGGACTTAAATACCCTTTTTGGAAAAACCAAAGTTACAAAATAATGGAGAGCAGGACCAGCCCCTTTTCAGGTGACAGAGCCACAGCTACACATGCATGGATTTGGGTGTAAAGAAGGTGTCACTTGTCTGGTTGAGAAGCTTTCAGGCACAGCAAAATCTAGTTTAACTTTAAAAATCACTTCGGGCACTGAAGCCAGGGCTGCTAGCATTGTGGCAAGTCCTGCAGCACTGGCCAGATCCCTTAAGGATAATATCCATATAAACTCTTCTTCCCCAGCCTCAGCCCACCAAAGGTCACTCTCACAGAGGTGATTCAGTGCTTCAAATAGATTTCTAGGCTCACTCTTTCTCTCTCCCTCCCTCTGGAGGCAGATCTACGCTCCTAATTGAGAGGGTAAGATAGGTGTCCTCCACTGAGTCACTGCTGCCTATTGTGCAAGACAATGGATTTGTAAAGCAAAGTAGATTTTATTGATAGAAACACGCCTTGGCAATCAGTCCTCTGAGGATAAAAATCATGGATTCATCTCACAATGAGTATGTCCTCACTCATGGGAGGCCAGCATCCAGAATTATTAACTGGTGCAAATACTCTATCTTAATTACTTGCACATTTTATTCATAGCCTTGGCTGCAATTGGTTCTCTTAAGACCCAAATCTATGCTACAAAGAGTCTAGCTAGTTTACTTGGGGAGACTTTAAAGGAGTTCAGAAGCAAATGCTTCTTTTTCGAGTTTAGCTGCATAATTTCTCCACAAATGAATGGTGTTCTGCTCCCATTAAAAAAAAAAAAAAAAA
>VZRF01014981.1:189487-220706 GCA_013396875.1 Vireo altiloquus
ACAATGTTAAAAGAGGAGGAAAAATTCAGGTACAGAATTATATTTTAAAAGCCTATTTCATGGTGCTTAGTGACTGTTGGTTCTAGAGGTACCAAAAACAGGAAGCCAAAGTTCTCAAACTGCTGCATATCTGACAAGGAACTATTTTTTGTCTTCCGATTGCCAATTATGACCTAAATCAGGTGGATAACCCTGGTTTATCTTTTTTATTAAGAAAATAACTTTATGCAGACAGTCTGTAATGCACTGTGGTTTCAATGTGCAATAGTTTGTACAATGGTTTATTCCCAAATATGCCTTAAGCAGAACAAATGTTTTCTATATAGTTCTTTACATAATAAATATGTAATATAAATTTAAGCAAACTTCTATTTTGTATATTTGTAAACTACGAAGTAATAATGAACATTTTGTTGGAATTTGTATTTTGCATATTCAAGGTGAAAATAAGTTTTAAATAAACCTATAATATTTTATCTGATTGCTTGCTCTAGTTTTTTTCTGTGCATGGACATGGCCAGAGAAAGTTTGTTAGGTATTTGTTGGTGGTTTGAGTTTACCAAGGCAAGGAGGGGGTGGTGGCAAACGCTTGTAGTCTCAAGATTCTGAAAGACAGGATTGTGTAAGTGCAGTGCTGATGTAACATCTCTTTTTATGGAAAAAGGTGTATGGAAAGTTTTTGCTCTGAATGTCGAATTTCCACTTATCTCACCTGTGTGGGTGAAACTGTAATTTACCATTTTTAAAGGAACTGAGTTTAAATTATTTTTTAGAGGACATACTTCTGTCGGGGACATAAGACCTTGTGCGTCCGATGATAACAAATTCTAGAATTTGTTGTTTTTTGGTTTTTTTTTTTAATAGCAATCTTTTCAGCAACGAAGGATTCCCAGCTTCACTGCCTTGGATTTCTCAGGCAAGCTGGTTTAACCACTTTAGTGTGAGTGAAGGCAAAAACCCACTGAGAAAAGAACGAACCTGGCCCCGGAGAGAGAATAAAGGGCGCGTGCACAAAACGCCGCTCAACCGTCACCCACGCGGAGCTTATCCTTCGGAGCCTGCTCTTTTCCTGGGAATCTCAGCGGGGAGCCAGGATTCCCGCAGGAATGCACACGTAGCCTGGGAAGGCTGACCGTGCAGGGACTTGAGGACGTGTTGCTGTGAGGTCCCCGGCGTCCCTCCAGCGGCACGCGCCGTGGCTGTGAGCCCGCCCCGGGTCATCTCCAGCCCCCGTGGTGCTTCTCCTCTGGGACCTCATTGTTCCAGCTGCCTTACGGAACGTGTAGCAAGCAGATGATTTCCACATTAAATGCCGGGTGGACAGGACCTGTTTTTCTCACTATTCTTCGTTAAAAGGGAAGAAAGTATCCCTCTTCGGCTGATTCGTAACGTCTGTCAGCTTAGGAATTTTGGGTGTACGTAGTGTCCAGTAAAGCTGAGAAACAAAAGCCTCTCGCCTGCTATTTTTTTTATCTCTGTAGTAGTTGAAACAAAAGTGGCAGTATCAAATTTTTATGTCCGAATGTGCCTCTGGAATGCTACTAAAGTTCACATTTTGGTGTGGTGTTTGTGTGGGGACTGGTGCCATTTCTCCCTCAGTTTGTGTAAGTAATATAATGATGCAGAAAATATTTCTCACCCCTTATCTCCTAGGTATGCATTGTTCAACTGAAAGTTATCTCTGTTGATTCGGTGTGTAGGTAACACAGGGAGTAGTGAATATCTTGTGTGGTTTGCAAATAGCAAGTATTTAAAGCTAAATTAAAGTTATGAGTCATCTTTAATCTGAAGCTTTTTCCATGTGAAAAACTTTACAATTAAACCAGTCGTTTTTTTACCTCCTCTCTTGCTCTGCCTTTGAATTCTGGATGAGAGATCCGAGGCCAACATTGAAGCTGGAGTGTGCTGAGGGCCTGAAGTGTTGCTGTCCCATACCATAATGCTGGGCCACGCTTGGTGTAGGTGTAGGAAGGATCTCCTTTTCACCATTCAGAACCTCTTAACATCTGTGCAAGGTCTATGTTCTAGCACATTTGTAAGTACTGAGATCTGAAGGTTTCGTCTGAGAAACTGGTTTCTTCTGCTTCTCAAGCGTTCTGTCATTACGCACCCTGAAGAATTTTGTAAGACGCTCTAGCATTTAGTAAGGCATTATCTGCTTCAGCCAGCTTCAGTTTCTGCTTGATGTTTTTATGGACCTTAGGTTTCTAGCTGCATGAACAGTGGCATTCTTGAAACAGGGCATTGTTCTCTAGTCCACTTGATTTTTTTTTTTAATTCCCTTCTTTTACCCTGATCCTAACCAAGCTTGTCCTCATGTATGAATTTCCAGACTGAAAGGGACACGACTGCAACTTTGTATTTAAAAGGAAATGCTGCTGTGTCTTTAACCATTTCCAAATTGCTACTCCTGTACTTTTTTGGGATGGGAGCCAACTGCTCACTTTTTGCCGTACAGCATGCAACCCATGAGAGGCAGTCCTTACTCTTAAGGAGGTCTCTGAGGGAAATACTGAAATGAGCAGCGCTCTGGTAAGTAAGAGCTGGAAGCAGCGTGTTGTGTTTGCCACCTGTTTTGTTGTGTCTGGCATCCTAGAGCTGCACTTAGGTGCAGGATTGCACATGGATGCAGTGAAACAACACATGTATCAAAAAGCGTATCTCGTAAAAACATATGTAAAACACCAAGCAGTCTTGTAAGTATGTCTTGAAAAACAAGATTTGTTCAGCGTTGCTAAAGCTCGTACTCATGTGCCACTTCGCTGGGGCATCTGAAGTCAGGGTTTGAGGTTATTAGGGCTGACCTCTCTGACATGGGGTGAGCACCTCCAGAGCTGCCCCAGAGCAGTATTTCAGCTACTGAAGGCAAAAGCTCTTGCGGCAGGGAGTTATCTCTGCAGTCAAACTACAGCTGTCCTTAATCCCGCTCACCCCTAGCCCAGATCTTTCTGGAGCACGCTTAGCATGTATAGATGGAGCTGTTTAAAACAAGATGGCACATGCCTGCCTGGCTGCCGAGTGCCAGGTATTCAAAAGTGGCATCACAGTAAAAAATCTTCTCAGAACCGCAACTGCTGTGCACTTGTCTGCTGCACACCACAGCCTGGGAGCCAAGGTTTGACTGTGACCCAGCACAAGTGGCTGCAGCCACCCCCTGTCACATGAAGGAGTGCTTGCAAGAGAGTCTCCTTTTCCCCCGTGGTGGTTACCAGATCCTGCCACAGCTGAACTCGGCTGCGAATCTCACAAGGATTTATATTAAGCTGATATGAATCAGTGAATTTCATTCTCCTTCTCTTTAATAAGGGAAGATCAGAGGCTGCTGCGGTTGATCACCCCGAGTGCTAACGGTTCGACAGAATTAGTTTACACAGGTTTCCTATGGGAGTGTGCTGCATCTTGGAGCTAGCCTGCTTTCACTGGAGTCCCTGGCAAGCACTCTTAACATCACTTGAGTGCAAGAATTTCCAAATTAACCTTTGTCTGTCCCTGGGCTTTCCTCTCCTGAGTGCGGTTGGGTTGTGTGCTCTAATGCAGCAGGAGAACACGAATGGTTTGCAAGCTGGGGACAGACAGACCAGTGGTTGAACCGTAGGACTCTGGCAGGCATCTGGATGTGATAGAAGAGCTGGCAGGAGGAAGTAATCCCCAGGTACGGTGAGCAAAACTGATATGGAGCGGAAGACGAACGCCACCACCACCACCACCGGCGCCGCCACGTGTTGACTCAGGCCTGCCAGGAGAGCTCCCCAGATTAAATAGCTGTATTTAGGCTCGGTGGATATATCTCTGGAGGCCGAGGAGATGAGTGTGTGCTTAAAAGAGGGGAAGGCCCGTCATTCACCGAAATTTAATTGAGGTCACATTGGCTTGGAGCCACAGGGTAACACACCCACATTCCCCTGTCTGCCGTACACCTGGATGACTCACGTTACGTCTGCCCTTCGCTCCTGCCGTGACTTTACCGAGGGAACATTTTCATTGCTGCTGAAGGCATTGCCACCGAGGGCAGAAATTGTCTCTGCGGCGTGGAAGTGGGCGGTGGTGGTGCTTCTGCAGCCTTGTTCTCCACCCTGGATGCATATAGGTATCTGTCAGTCTCTTTTTCACCTTTTGGGTGCATACCTGTGAGCCCTCAAGGCTAGAACCTTAATGGTGTGAAAGACGGGAGGGGAAGAAGTGGCTTGCGCTTTATTAATGTTTATTCTATATTTAGAGCATGCGTTCCCAGAGTTTTACAGGAGACAGGCAGCCCTAATAGCTACTCACAAGAGGCATTCAGCAGCTGCACCTTTCCCCTTCAGTAATGTTTTCCGTACTCTTGGAGCTGTGACTCCTTTTGTGACCGAGATGGTGATTTTCACACAGACCTGGCTAGCTTGGGGTCAACCTCATGACTTGCTAATTGAGAAGAAGAAGATTTAGGGAACGTGGAACACGCCGAGCTGCTTTCACTGTGAAACTTGGGTGAGCAGAAGGGTAATCATGTGCTGCTATCGCCGCAGCCATCTTGCTGCAACCCTGAAAGGTTTGCATGGTTTTGCTTTGGGTACAGCGTGCTTGTTTATCAAGCACAAGCTAAGGCTTGCATAAATCTTGCCATTCAAGTTCTCCACTGTTAAACTTTCAGGCTTTATTCAACAAAATAATCCAGCTTCCCTGTGTTATTTGGTTGAAGGCCTTTAATTTTGAAAACAGATATCCCGCAGTTATCCAGAATTATTTACCCCACTACTGCCACAGCAGTTAGGAATGATCTGACAGGAAATGCCACACCACCAGCACTCAGGGGCTCATTTAATGGGAGCCTGCTCGATGGGGCTCAGAGTCTGTCTGCACATATCCCCGTGTCACAGAATCACAGCATTAATCACAGCATAAGCTGAGTTGGAAGGGACCCTCAAGGATCATTGAGTCCAACTCCTGGCCATGCACAGCACCATCCCTGAGTCCCACCATGCACCCAAAAGCATTGTCCAAATGCTTCTTGAACTCTGTCAGGCTTGGGGCTGTGACCATTTCTCTGGGGAGCCTGTTCCAGTGTCCAACCACCCTGTGGAGGAAGAACCTTTTCCTGATACCCAACCTAAACCTCCAGTGACACAACTTCAGGCTGTTCCCTGGGTCCTGAGCAGGAGCAGAGATCAGTGCCTGCCCCTCCTCTTCCCCTCAGGAGGAAGCTTTAGAGCTGCAGGGAGGTTTGCCCTCAGTCTCCTCTTCTCCAGCTCAACAGCCCTCAGCCACTCCTCACAGGGCTTCCCCTCCAGGCCCTTCACCATCTTCACAATGCTTCTTTGGACACTCTCTAAGAATTTAATGCCTTTTTTACCTTTGTGGTGCCCAGAACCGCCCCCAGGATTGGAAGGGAGGCCGCTCCAGCCCAGGGCAGAGCAGGACAATCCCTCATAGGCCTGGTCAGCCATGCTGGGCCTGGTGTCCCCAGGACAGGGATGTCCCTCCTGGCTCCAGGGCACTGCTGGCTCATGTCCAACTGGCCACCAACCAGGACCTCCAGGACCATCCCAGGAGCAGAATCCAGCACTTTCCCTTGTTAAACCCCACAGAGTTGGTGATTGCCCATCTCTCATTTGTCAAGGCCTCTCTGCAAGGCCTCCCTGCCTCGAGGGACTCAACAGGCCCCCTCAATTTTGTATCTTCTGTGAACTTGCTCAGTGTCCCTTTCAGTCCTGTGTCCAGGTCACTTATGAAGAAGTTGATGAGCACAGGGCCAAGGATGGAGCCCCATGGAACTCCACATGGATGGCAGGAGCAGAATCTTGGGTGTACTTTGCCCTTCCACCTCTGGAAAGGCATGGGAATCTCTGATTTTGCTGGCCTGAGGAACCAGGCTTGCACTTGCCACATAGGAAAACCTGACTCCCTGGGCTTTTGCTGCTAAGTCCACACTGCCCCTCCTGCTGTGTAGAAATTCTGGAGAGAGGGTTTTTCTCACCTGTGGAAAACTGCTTCTTGAGGTTCCTGTGTAAGTTTGATTCACAAAACAGGCCTCTGGGAGGGTGCCATGGTGTCAGCACTGTTTGCTGTCCAAATCTCATCTAGGGTCTTCCTCCTTGGGGATCTCCTAGGGGCTCAACATCCATCATCTATTCCTCTTTTCTGATAAAAATTATTATTGTGAATTAGTATGTTGATAAAGTACTAGGGGCGACACTGATGGCAATTACTGAAGCATGCTGGAATTTAGTTTCCAAGCTCTGGACGAGGTTTTATCCTGTGTTTAGACTCGAAACATACTGATTCAATAATGCTGTTGGCAACCTAAGCAGGCTACCCAAAGGGATCCATTTGTCTTTGCACTGGGATGTACAAGGCTTGGCCGTCCATTCTCAGTTCCCACATCGCACTGTTTCAGCAATAAGACTCCCCTGCCTGATGAGGGATGGCTGAATTTGTTGGCTGCGCAGCAGGTTATCATTTGTGTTTCAAAATATCAAAACGCTTTCCAGTGGAAAGCAAAACAACTTCGCCGCTTTCAGCCTTCCTGCCTCCCCAGTAACCATGGGTGCTCTCTGCAGCTTTAGAGAATATTACAATGCTGCTGTCACCGGTATAAGGTGTTTGACTACCTTCCTTCTGCAAACACCTTCTAACCAGCATTTGCTTTGACAAGGTTCCCATGTTCACAATGTAAAACTCACTGCCAAGGTTTCCCATGCAAAGAGAACAACTTGTGATCATGGTGCAGAGGCGGAGCAGAGCAGCACAGGGCAGGGCAGTGGCTGCTTCTGTCTGGCCACAGGTGTTCTGTCCGAGCCACCAGGCTAGAAATGGGTCTGAAAGGCACAAGTAGCCCTGTGATGGGTGTCTCTGGGGTGATTCCACCTCAATCTCCCTGGAAAACTCCCTTCCAGGGAGCCCTGATGATTACGGGTTTGTTCAAGCTCAGGAGCCTGAGAAGCACAAATGCCTTTCCAACCTGTGTTTATTTTATGCTGTAGCTCTGCAGATTCCACTTACTCAATAAATATTTGATCCTCTTTGGTGCCTTCCTGAGCTTCTGGCTTCTGAGGGACCTTGTGGCAAGGAGTTCCGTGATTAACTATGGAATAGCCTAAAAATATGGAGTAGGGGGGAGAGAAGAAGAAAAAGAAGTATTTATTTTTTTGTAGTCTCTGAGGCTGCTGCCTTACAGATTTCTGCTGTTTTCCCTTTCCTCCATACTGCAGAGAAGGAAAGGATCTAACCTCCAGCTCTAAATCAGCCTTGATCTCGTTGTGTGCTACCAAAGGCTGGAAGGATTTGACTTTGGTTGTGTTTTTAAATGAATTTGTGAGGAGAGAGTAAATATGAGATTTTTACATATGGATGAGTTAACCTAGTCTGCTGTAGACTGGAAGAATGCCAGGATATTTAGCATAATGTGATATTTCAGTCAATATTTACATGATGTTTTGGTTTACAGGGTTGGGTTTTTTTTTATTTCCAGGACATCTGTGAAGCCCCTACCCATCCATCCTTTTTCTGTTTAAGGACAGATGTTTCCTCATATTTTATTCAAAACAGAAAAAAATACTTTTCAGGATTTTTTTTTATTACATCTTGCAAAGATTCATGAGCACACTGTTTGTCAAAGTGTTTTCCAGCTCATGTACCTAAACATCCACACAGGCTGGAATAACTCATTATTTATTTCTACACCTTTATTACTGAGGCATTATTAATAATTGTGGGGTTTGTGTATTTGTGCTACTGTTATGTTTACTGTTATGTGGAGAGGGAAACTGACCACAGCAATGTTTATTGGCCCAAATCTAACTCCAGCTTTTTCTCTTTGATTACACTTTCAAAACCCTGTTTCTTCATGTTCTTCCCTGTTGTTATGTCCTAGGCCTTGAACAGCAAGTGTCAAAAACTCAGTGTCCTTTTGTACTGGGTACTGAAATTCATTCCAGGTGAGAGAAATCTCTTTCTAAGAAGTGATCAAGGTATATCAGGGCTGTCTGGGAATCCGACTACTTCATTAACAAAACAAATTCGTTTGGTTGCAGGTAAATCCCCTCTGTAAGATGAGGTTAGGCTTTATGTTGATTTTGGGCTATGCAAATGAGCCGCATAAGCAAATGCAAAGCATTATATATAAATAGGTAGCACTTTGAAAAAGTTTAAGATCCGAATCTTCAGGGTCCAGCACTGGAAGCTGTGTGTGAATGGGGCAAAGGAGGCGGGAGGGAGGCAGGGGGAAGGGAGGTATGGGAGAGCACAGAGCAAAGGAATTATTTAAACGTTGGCCAAACCACTGTGTTAAGTCAGAGGTTTTCTCTGACTGGCTTCTCCCAGCATTTTATTTTGTGCTAAACATAAGGTGCCACAGTCTACATTTAATAACTCTGCCCAAGTTAGTAATTGAAATAAATACTGACTGTCCGTGGACACATCCCACTAGGCAACACAGGAGCACAAGTCAGAAGTCTCTTCCTCTGCAGATGTATATCGTATATATAAAACTTGGTGCATGCATTTCCCCAGGGAAGGAAGCACAGGGAAGTCACTCAGCAGATTTTTTCAGTCTTTCCCTGCCTGGAGCTTTGCGCTGCCTGGCTACTGGGAGCAAGGTGACAGCAGAAAGACAAACCTCCCAGGATAAATGTTATGACTCTCTTTTCCCAGGCAGGACTGACAGCCAGCACTTGGGGGCACACAAGGTCCACTCTGCCTCTGCCTGTGTGGCTCCTGAGACGGGGATGTGAAAACAGCAGAGAGCTTGGTAGGAGGAAAATTTACAGGCAGCTAAAATGTCTCAGGAGTAACAGCTGATGGAGTAACAGCTGTGGTGATTTCCTCCCACTTCATACACAAATGTCTCAAACCCAGAGCAGATGATACTTCTCTGAAGTATGGTAGGTCTGCTGTTGTTTTCTTTCTTTCTTTTCTTTCTTTTCTTTCTTTCTTTCTTTCTTTCTTTCTTTCTTTCTTTCTTTCTTTCTTTCTTTCTTTCTTTCTTTCTCTCTCTCTCTCTTTCTTTCTTTCTTTTCTTTCTTTCTTTCTTTCTTTCTTTCTTTTTCTTTCCCTCTTTCACAGAATCACAGAGTCATTAAGGTTGGAAAAGACCTCTGAGGTCCCCGAGTCCAACCTTGCCTTCCTTTTTCTCTCTTCCTCCCTCTCTCCCCAACACCGTGATTGCAATGACAGCATTTAACGTGACCAGTTTAGTGCAGGGGAATTTGCAATTTTGCTGTGGAGCCAAGCTGATAATTTGGTTTGGGAGATGGGGCTCTCACTTTACGTCTGGGTCCTGTTCAGTAAGATCTAGTCCTTGGAGCCCTGTGGTGGGAGTGAAATGACAAAACACTTTGACGAACGGAGAAATTGAGATAAAAGACTCAAAAACACGACAAAAGGAATCAGAAATCTAGAGACAAGGAGGCCTCGCTCAGCAGCTTGGCAAGTGTTTTTCACATCTGTGGGATGCAATGGAAAAGCAAGCCACACATCACCATTCAGGCCCCCGTAGGGCCTCATCTTGTTTCCTTTATTACAATGAAGAAAATGTATAACATGGTCAGGGTTTTCAACCTGGGAGGTGTGTGAAAGCTTAATTTTTTTTTTTTTCCTCTGAATTCAAATGACATAAAAGTTCATGAGGTTCCCAGCGATGCTCATTATTTAGTATGCACAAATATGTTCTCAGGTGATGAGAAGCAGCAGGAAGGAGACACTGGGTAATGCAAATAAAGATGTGCCCACCTTGTGACTTTTGACTTGAGTGAGCCCAAATGAGCACTGGGGTCTCTGTCAAAAACAGGTGGTGATGGTGGTGATCTCTTCTTTCCTTAAAATGAGGGAATGAGTCGAAAATGGCAGGCAATGCTTTTTTGATAATTTGGGTTTATTTGTTTTTTGGGTTTTTTTTCCCTTCACACTCTGTTGAAGATGTCTGAGTTTGCTTTGTGTTTTTATTTATTTATAGGCATTTCAATGGCACTCATCGCCACAGTATTTGGGCAAATCTTTCCTTTCCCATATCATGTAATTAAATCTCTACAAAATACATATGTTCTTGGTAGGGAAAGTTGAACTCTGCTTTTGGAAGGGATTTGTGCCTTGCCATTAAACACTGCTTTTGCAATGCTGTATGTTTCCATGTACATGTGAGTGGGAAAAGAGTCCTGTTAAGGCTGTACCCTCGCACACATGCTGCCCTGGAGTGTAGGGTCATTGCAGCCCAGCTGCTCTTTTGGGATCTTTGGGTTTGGCACTTTCTGGGGTCTCTGAGACATTCCTCACTATTCCAGGCACCAACTGGGCTGAAAGGCACACACTGGCCCCAAATGGGGAAGTACGAATTCCTCTTGAGACTTCTTTTTGAGCCTCTTTTAAAGACTCTTGCTTCGGCTTGCTATTTTTGTTACATCTGCATGGAAGGGGCTCCTGGAAAGGCCAGGAGCCGAACCTTCAGCCTAAGGTTTGCAGGAGAAGAAGCAGCAAGTGCTGGGGAGATACTGGATCTTTCTGAGCAGCCAGCATCAGCATGAGCTGTCACTGGTCATCTCCCCTCTGTGTCTGACTTGTGTCCCATCCTCTAAAGGAATGTGACTTTATCCTTCACTCCTGTGGGGTATTTCACAGCAAAATGTCCTTCTGGTGCCTGGTGCAGCAGTCATGGAGGTCCTGCAGGGCTGATCTGCAGGCTATGAGGACAAGCTGATAGTGTCTGAATTCAGGAGATGGCAGCCAGCACAGATGGGCTTCCACAGCACCCAGTGAGGGGAAGCTCTGCTTTCTGACTGACTGACAGCCACCAATATGCCTCTTAGGTAGGAATTTGTAAGATGTCTGGTGGTCTGAGTCTCGCAGCAGTGCCAACATGAGCACACGGGAGGAAATTAACCTGTCCCTTCCCTCTTTGACAGTAGTTTGTTTCACTCATTTCAAAAAAAAAAAAAAAAAAGAAACACAAAATAAAATAAAACTAATTTATTGCTTGAGGATCATCTCGTAGAGAGCCTGGGTTCTCAGAGGCAGAGTAACCAGCTTCCCTCATGCCTGCATATACCGTGTTGCATCCTCAGTCACTTGTGACAACCTCTGGCTCTGTTTGTGCTCCTCCTCACATTCTGTTTTTGGCATTCAGACACAAAACAGAGGTTTGTTCATCACCTCTCAAGGCACCACTCACGTGTTTCATGGCCTGGCTGAACCAGACCTCACAGAGACACAGTTGTCCCTGGTTTATCAAGGCCATGTGAGCAGAATTTGACCCGTCTGAATCTCCAACAACAAATAAGGAAGGGTTACTGCCTTTTTTCCTAGGTGGGAGAACCTGTGTGCTGATTTTCAGGAGCAAAGAACCACAATACTAATTGACTGCAGAGAGTAATCATGTTTCCAGATGTTTGAGTCGTTGGGCTGTGCCTTGCTGGATTTTTTTTTCCTTTCCTTTTGTTTCTAGCGTTTTATACCAGTCAAACAAGGCGAGGTGTTGCTGCCGGTAGGTGAAAAGAGGCATTAACAAGAGATACCTCTTGCTGGAGCTGGGAGGCTGGATGAGAAAACTCTTTTGCCAAGCATTAAGAGATCAGGTAAAATCCATTTCTGTCCGGATAACAAATGCTAGGGGTATTCCAGAAGCGCTAAGTGGGTTTTGGGGTAGGTACAGACTTCACCCTTTAAGCCTCCTGCCGCGGACCGAGGAAGGCAGCGCGACCTGAGCGCACCGTGAGGAGCTCGCCGGGCTGCACCAGCGGCAGCAGATGGTCCTGTCGAGCCGTGATTAATTGTTTTCTAGTGCCACCGTGAGGACTGCCGGTCCCGGGTTTTCCTGGTGAGACGGGAGATCCCGGCCAGCCCGAGCGGCAGCGGCCGCCCGGAGGGAGCTGCGGTGCCCGTGCCAAAATATTCAGCGAATACCAGCGCTTTTGCCAGGGCAGACCCGCTGACCACCGCCTGTTTGTGTAATAGGGGGAGATTTTCCAGGAGTTTAGGCTGGCAGCATCGCCTGAAGTCAGGATCAACCAGGTTGAATTAATAAATCAATGCACGGAGGCGGCTGCATGGAGTCGCTGGTGCTGAAGGAAATCTCTGAGCCATCCCAGCAACAGCCGTGCTTTCTTCCACCTTTGGAAAGCGAGGAAAGAGTCTCAGTACAGCATCAGACTGCCTGCATAAACCAGGGTCTTGTCTTTTAGCTGTGTGGTTCACTGACACATCAGCACTGTGGCTCTGCCAGCGGTGTACATCACACGCCGCAGCCATGCAGCCAGGTCGGTTTGTGTGTTTGTTTGTTTGTTTGTTTGTGTCATATTCAAGCATCACTCAGAAGATGAAATGAAAACTGCATATTTCATCTCACCCTCCAGAGCTGGCCAAAACAAGTGACGGGCTCACAGTCATGCCAGGATATCTGGTGCATCTGAGAATGCCCAATGATGTTTTGGGAGGAAGCGTGCAGTAAGTTAAAAACAGGTTAAGGCACTAGTTTGGGACTCCAGAGACCTGGCATCAGTTCCCAGCTCTGCCACAGACTCCCAGTGTGACCCGAGGCAAGCTATTTCCCTCCCAAAACACTTTCATAGTCAGAGAAGGCAAAATCCCACTTCATGTGCGTTTTGCCTTTGACTTGGTGGAGCCAGATCCCACCCACGCACTCCAGAGCTTAAAAATTAAATGCAGGCTTAAGCACCTTGCTGAAATAGTGCCAGAACTTACCTGCATTTCAGCTTCCTACACCTAGAAGAGGAACAAAGATCACTTCCCTATTCCCACTCGCTTTGCATGCCATGGCTGAAGTCTGTTTGTCGTAGGACTGAGTGTAATTATGGGGCCATGCTGACCTGTTCCCCTGATAAACTGCAGCTCAAGCAGGAACCAGACTCATTGGAGGCCTTGTGTTTGTCTGCCTTTGCTTGCACTCAGATGTTTTCATACATTACCAGCCTCTTTTCACTGAGTGGGGCTTTCTCCACTGTTAAATGGGAATAAACCATTCACAGCCCGTGTTATTGGAGAAAAATCAGAGTTTCTGCCTAGCCTAGTGGTGAGGTTTCTAGTGAGGGTCTCCCGCCTCTCCATTTTTTTTTCACGGAATGGCAGCATACAGCTAAGTTTATATAACTGGCTCCTCGGAGCTCTCCCCTGAACAGGATATTCCTGTTGGCGAAGGGCTGTGCATTTGCTTAAACCAACAGTTGTAAGTCTCAGCAGCCCTTGACAGGCACAAACAAGGAACCGCACCGAGGGCAGGAGGGATTACTGTGCCGAGCAAGAAATAGGCTCTGGCATTTACATGCATATCGCGGATGCGCTCTACAAGGTAAACAAATGTGGCATAAAAGCATATTTGGCTATTCAAATGGCCCCGATTGTTCCTATTATGATGATGTCTCCCAGCATGTATTTAGCAACACGCTAATTGGCTTTGCATGCATCAGGAAGAAAACTTTTTCACTGTCTGTTTCAGGACAGTTTCTGATGGCGTTTTCTTTTAAGGTTTTATTTATTTATTTCCGGGGACTGTTTGAAATGAAAATAGATCCTGGCTCCAGCTGGCACGCCAGGCTGCCTGTGCCAGGTCTGATGTTGGCCTGCTGAGAGCAGGGATGGATGGAAAGGCTCCTGCAGGTCCCTCCTCCAGCTCCAGGTCCTCCTCTTGCCGGGACAGTGGATGTGCCAGTGGTGGTTTGGCTCCACCAGGAGCACACCAGTGACTCCTGAGCTGCCTCCACTTACAGCCTGAGTATGCAAAGCAGTAACCAAAGGCAGCCTGGGTGAGATCTGGGTTATTTAAGCCTCGGGTACATTTGCACGGCTCCAGCCTGACGGTCACAGACAGCGAGCACCACCGAGGCCCTCCAGGACATTTGTCAAACTACTCACCCTCCACACTGGTTTTTTGATTTCATCATTGAATGCATCAAGTGGTTTGTTTAGCTCTTCTGAAGGGGAAGTTGAAAAGCCCATAGTGAAAGCAGAAAGCAAACAGGCCGTTCAGTTGAGCAGCCCTCCATACTGGAGATGTGCATTAGAACAGCAAACATGATTTTTTAGACATCTGACTGATGAAATGCTGCTTAATGCTTCTCTAGTTGTGAGGGTAAATTTGTCCTGGTCATACAGCAACAGCTGGCAAGCTGAATCATAACCAGCAAGATAAACACTTGTGGCAAAGTAACCTTTGCCCCCACACTGGAGTGGATAAAGAGAATCTAATCAGTTGTTTCATTTTAGCCTTGTTGCATCTGCAAAACTCCTGGGATCTGGCACAAAATTTCCTTTTTCCTTGTGCTAGTTGTTTGATGTGGTTTGAGGGTTATCTTCATGGGGATAGTCAGGCAGGTAGGGGATGTGTGAGGGTTGAAAAAGCCCGGGGTTTGTTGGCTGTGGGGTGACAGAGACACCAGGGCCAGGCTCCTGCTCCTGCAGCTGCCATACCCTGGGGGAACAGCAAACACAGCCTTCCCTGCTCCACAGATCGCCGCTGAAATGCCTCACAGGGGGCACAGCTTGGAATTCCATCAGCTGTGGTGATTCCTTCCCCCACAGATGACAACACTCGTGCAGGTGATAGTGCCAGAAAAGCCTGGAAGTCCACAGGCACCCCGCAATGTCAGAGCCACGTGAACTGAAAACTTGGGCAGTGCTTGGTGACAAACACTTTTTTGAGGCCCAGCATGATCTGAGGAGCATGGAAAAAAAATTCAGGCCTGGTTTGAAGGAGTTGAGGATGTGGTGATAACCCTGGGTTTTGTAGGGAGAACAGAGGCCTTGCAGCCTCTGGAGGCACAACTCATCTTTATCCTTGACCAGGGGTGATCCTGAGAGCCCAGAATGTCCTCTGGGTTAATGCAGTGCCACAGCTGCAGCAGCACCAAAGCCCAAAAACTGCTGCTCCTCTCCTGCTGCTCCTCTCCTGCTGCTCCACCACAGGCCTGGAAGGGCGTTTGGGGAAAATGCATTTAAGAAGAAGTTATCGGGGAGGAAAAAAAGGAAAAAAACAATATGAAGGAAGGAATCTGTCAGAGTCTCAGAATGGTCCTGTGAAGCCCTCTCATGTCACTGCAGCCAGCAGCCCAGCCTTAAAAGATGCACTAAGCTGGCATTTTTGGAAGCACAGCCCTGACTGTTTCGGTGGCAAGAGCTGTGCATGGTCAGTGGGGCCTCAATTTTTGTCTAGGCTTGAAGGCATGGCCATCATATAAATAACCACCAAACATTTCAAAGCCTTTGAAAACATTTCATTTAATTTAACATTTTAATGCTAGGAATGGGCCAGGGTTTAGGTGTGGTGGTTTCACATATTTTTGGAACCTGTTTATCCGTCTTTTATTAAGACTTTAAGAAGGCAGCTCAAAATACCTCAGTGACTCCAGTGATGCTGTAATTTCTGCTTCTTTGTTTTCTGCATGTGATTGAGCTAAATTTGTGTCTCCATCTCAAGCTGCTTCCTGGAGAGACACTTAGCAGCCAGCATCACAAGGCTTTGTTCGGTTTCGATTCCTTTCAGATCAATGCCTGAGCTGGTGAGCAAAGACATGAAAACCTGTTTTTTACCTGGCATTGTCTTAGACGTACTCTAACAACCTACTTCCAGCTAAATTTTGTGTTTTTTCTTATTTTAATAAAGATGACAAGTGAGTAATTGCTAATGAAGTGTATCCTGTCCTCGCAGTGTTTGCTGTCCTTTCACAGACTGACATCCTCCAGCGGAGGAAAATTAGGAGTGGAAATATCACCCCAGCCAGCAAGCTCTCAGCCCACATCTCACTGCAAGGACTGGGCTTTCCCAAGTGTCTCTGGCCACTTTTGCCCCATCTGCAGCAGCCTCAAGCTCTTTAGCATTGAGACACTTGGGGTTTTTACCCTGCCCTGCTGCCTCTTCCAAAACAAAATGCAAGTTGACCTCAGCCCAGCGTTATTTGCCATCTCAGCATCCACAGAACTGTGAGATTGAAGGGGTGGTGCTGCCACACCACATCTCTGACCAGCTGCTGGACAGTGGGAGGTTTGCTTCTGAAGCATCAGGAGTGACTTCAGGTGCTGCACAACCCAGGGAAAGGTTTAAAGGAAATCCTGCTCATATGAAGAACATGAGTCTGGAAAAATTCTCCCTTTACTAGGCAATTTTTCTGCAAATATTAGCATAGAACATGAGTATCCTCAGACATTCCCCAACCATGGAGGCTCCTTCCCACATCACAGGCCTGGTCCCGTTTGTCCCTGTCCTGGACACAAACCACCATGCAGGAATTCAAGAGTTTCAGCTGTCCTGTGCCTTGTTGTCTTACAGTAAGTTACCCCAGATCACCATGGATGTGATCCCTCTTGCCATACACACCACAGACTGGTTTCCATTAAAGGGTAAATGACCTTCAAGTGTCCCTGAGGATGTTTTTCAAAAGAATACTGAGCTCTGGCTATCACCAAATCAGAGAAACATTTCCTCCTGTGTGAGGAGGGATATGGACAAAACTGAGATGCTCAAAAGCCGAGTTTATGTACTGCCCTGCTATGAACTTGGACCTTTGATTCCCTAATTCTTTTGATTCCCTAATTCCTCTGATTCTTTGCCTACCTAAAGGTTTGCCAGTAAAGTCTTTTTTTTTTTCCTTTTCTTTTTTAAGCAATTTACATCCATTATGCTAAATGGACAAGGCAGCTTGCAGAACACCAAACTGCACATTTATGCATCTCAGCTGGTGGGCTACTACAGGATCCAGCAGAGATTATTCTGAACAAGACCTGCCATTTACAACTGCTGAATGAAGCAGGATGCCTTTCCATTTCCCTCCACAAAATTCAGTGTTTTGCTCCCTGCATGTGTCAGCATAACGAGAATTAGTGCAGATGGTATAAACGCTTTCGTACTGCATCTGTATTTTTCAGTTTCCTCTCCCTGGGACATGGGATCTTCTCTTCTGCACCACTCCTTGGAGCAACAGCAAGTGTTCTGTGCACCTTTGTGTCTCTCTCTCACTTTGCTCCAGAAAGTGACAACCAAGTGAAAGCCCTGGGAGAAGGAGCCCTCAGCACTGCACAGTGGAGATCCTTCTCCTCTGGGATGAACAGGACACTTTCCAGCTCTACAAGTACAGCACAGATTGGCTTCTGCAAGGGCTGTTGATTTTCTGTTGGTTTTCTCCTGCCCTCTGTTGGTTTTCTTTCCTCCCACCTGCTCGTCTCTTCCTGGTCCCTAGAGCAAGAAGGCATTTAAACTTTCTCATCTGGAGCTGCAGGCATGGAGAAGGGAACACTACCACCTTCAGAGGGCTGGTGGAAGAGCAGCTGGAAGTGCTCATGGGCTGTCTCCAAGCCTGATTGCAAGACCTGGGGTTGAAACACTCACATTTGCTGCTGCTTCTTCTGCTCCTGGGGGACTTTATCTGCTCCCCACACCAGCTGCACCAAATCTCTGTGGTCAAATGCACTATCAGCTACAATCTAGGGATTTTTTTTTTTTTAATGTTCGGTTGGTTTGTTGTTTTTCTTTTTAATTTGCTGACCCATAAATGCACAAATTCAGTTTGAAGAGTCTGACCTTTCCACAGAATGTTAGGAGAAGCCATGAAAAAAAGCCTAAGATAAAGCAGTCCAGCAGCAGCTTCTGAAAATCAGATTCCTCTTTGCAGAACTCGGTTTTCAAGGTGAAATTTCATGGTCAGTCCGGCCACTTGTTTGCTCTTGCCTGCACAGCAGTGTCTTTGCACCAGGAGGTGCTGGTCCATCGCATTTCCTCCGAGCGGGGCACTCCGACTTCGCCTGGTGTCGTTTTACACGGTTTTTATTTGAGCTAATGCTGTAAAGAAAGAGAGAGGACTGCAGAAAATATTACATTCCTTCAGGTACTGACAGCCCTGGAGTGTGCAGCATCCAATGATCCACCCCGAGCACAGATGGGCTCATCCCATTTTGGTCCAGACACCACAGAAGCTTCTCTCGGGCTATCAAACCTATTCATCGCTCACACTGTCAAACAAAGACGGTGTTCCAAGGAGAGCTTCTTGCAGCACCTTTGGATAAAGGCAGGGCCGTGAGGGGGTTGGATTTTGGCACGGAATGGGAGTTCCTTGACCCATCACAGGGGGCTGCCTGCACAGCCTGAAGGAGAAGTGCTTCTAAAATCTCCTTCTGCACTGAGGTTTCTGAGAAGCCTTAGCCTCAGCCACTGTCTGTCACCATTACACAGGAGGATTAACGAGGAGAAAGCATCCAAATTTGGTTTTCTCTTGCTGGCTCGGATAAGAAACAGACTCAGTAGCAAGAGGGCTGCTAAGCCTGCTCTGGAGGCAGCCAGGGTCACAGGTGGGTCACCTCACCTCCCTGGCTTGGGGGCAAAGTGCACCTTTATCACCTGTGGACGAGGTTCCAACAGCTGCAAAAAGGCAAGGATGGTGTGGCCAGCCCACAGCTGGCCCCAAAGCAGCAGCCCAGCTGGAAACGTGGCTGTTCCAGGGCGCACCATGCTCTTCCAAGAACACACCAGCCAGGAAAGGGATGAGCTTATTTATGTAAGCATCATCCAGTGATCCAAACGCACTTCTAGGAAAGAGCTGTTAGGCTGATGTGCAGCCTGGAGCAGAGGTCCCACATCCAATTACTGCCTCATGCCTGCTGCAGCAGGGATTTCTGTAGGAAAACTGCAGGAGGGCTGTTAATTGAGGGAAATGAGAGGCAGTCTGGCCACAGTGGAATGGTCCCAGTGTTGTGTCAGTGCCCTGTGCCAGGAGGTTTGGTGCCATCCTGTTTTGGATGCTGCTGTGCCTGCATAATTTGGATACACCTGACCCAGGGAGGGGGGCTTGCCAAGACCCTGGTGAGGTCTGCAAATGCATTTGGCAAAATGTGTGTCAGGAGGAGCCTAAACGCCCTGGAAGTTTCACCTGTTCTGGGAAATCCTTCTCTGACTCATGAAAGAGCCCCTCAAGCACCCAGAGTCGGAGAGTGGTGGGTGGCAAAGGTCAGCAAACCTTGTTTGCTTCTTAAGAGGCGCTTCTGGAAGATCCAGCAAACAAAATTCAGTGCTTTTGAATCAACAGCTTCTGCATGCCGGTGCAAGGAATAAATTGCCGTCGAGCTGGAGATAATTTTAGGTGCAGAAAAATGGCTTCAGCTTCTCAGCTCCTGGACAAGAGAGCCTGATATTTCTCATCGCAGTCATGACTAGCTGATGACTAGGCATCCAGGAGAGAGATATGTAAGAATGCATTTCCTCCCAGCCTCTGCCCCCTGCTTTCCCTGGAAAGCCAAAAAACAGCTGTGCAGCAGTGGCTCACCCTGGTCATTTCTCCCTTAAGGGTCAGCTGGTTGTTCTTATAGCTTTGCTTCAGGTACTGAGAAGGAGATTTATGCTTTCGAAGAATTAAAAATGTCATTACACCTCTGCTTTTATGCAGCTTCATTTGTTTATACCAGCCAGGGCAGACCCCATGCACGAGCACTCCTTTCTCCTCTTTAAACAACCAAAATACTTTATACACCTCACTTGGAAATGTTTGAGCCACCCCAAAGGTGAAAGAGAAACTTTTCTCTCCAGACCACAGCCAAATAAAACCCAAAACTTGTCAGTGTGGAAGACCTTCTTAGAACATTTGAATGCCCACATTTGCGAGGAGGTTTGTGCTTCGCTGTGTGTGCGGCAGGTTTTTAATGTGTACAGTAAATATTTTTTTTGCACACAAACCTTCCCTCCCCTTAGGGATGAGTCTTGAGGCTGAGGCCACATCACCAGGTGGCCTCAGAAACTCCTTTCCCCCGTGTGAAACACTGCGAGGGCACTCAAAAGCCGAGGGTCTGGTGACACAGTGCAGGGACAAAGGGTGGGAGGCAGAGCAGCTCTGATATTTCTGAAATATCAGCAAGGTTGGGAGCAGATCCCAGCCTTTTTGCAAGCCAGGGTGCAGCAGAGATACTCGTCAGACATTGATCCTGAGCTCACAGTTCTGCAGGATGCTCAGGCTGCCACCGCAGCATCTCCTGTTCCAAGTGCTCTGCAGCGATGCCTGGCAAGGATGGGAATTCGCTGCTCTGGGTCAAGCTCTCAGCTCTACCAAAAAAAATCCCTATGGATTTTAAAGGATGAGTCACTAGTGGTTGTGGCAAATGGCTTTCAGCTGTTTGCCTTCTGTGTACCTGGGCAAAGTCTGGAATTCAGCTTTTGGTTCTAGATTTGATCCTGAAGGTTCTGCATCCTGGAATTCATTTCAGCCAAGGTCCACGTCTGGCTGTGAAATGGAAAACTTCCCAGATGGTTCCTTTTTGCTTAGTGTTTGAGCATCTTTCAGCATGCTCTTTAGCATATGGGGAAGGCACAACGTAACAAAACAGACCCACTGTTTCGTCAGACTTATCTGAAATCTGTATCCAGGACCTATAAACCAAAAAAACAGCTGAGTGTTTCACAGCGAAAATATGGCAGGTGACCATGTGAGCTTGGGCTGCTGGGGCTGTCCTCATGGAAGGGCTGGCAGATGAGTGTTAGACCAGCAGGAGCAGCAGAGCTGATGCACTCTGAGGCTCAGCAATGCACACCAAACAAAAATCAAACACACAAATGAAAATCTAGCGGTGAGCAAAGAGCCCTGCTGGCCTGCTGGTCTTTGTCACTGTGCTGTTGTTATTCATATGCTGGTTAAATCCTCTGACTTAACCAGACACATCAGTCTCTGCTCAAGGAAACCCATGTAGAAACGTATCAAAATGATGTTCACTGCACTTAGTCTTTGTAGTAGAGGCACACCGCACTTTCCTTCTGCTCTGTCTTCTCAAAGGATGCAGAAGAGAAGGACCTGTTTCTTATTTGCTTTTTGAAAGAACCTTTTCCGTTTATTTAGGATCAACTCTTGAGTTTCCAAGGTTTGCAGCACCCACCCCTCCAGCCTGTGAGCCATGGTGGGAGCTTAGAGCAAGCTGTGCACCAGGTGATGCCTTGAATGGCTACCTAGAAACAGAGACTAGACAGGAATAAAGGAATAAAGGAGGGATTTATTTGAAAGGCCTTCAGAGGTCACACTCTGGGCTCCAGAGGCTCCTGCCTCAGTGCATCCCAACATGGACAATGCCAGCTCCCGAGTTCTTCCCACTTTGATATCAGCATCAATTGCCCAAGCAGAAGCCAGGCAAGGATGGAATTTGCCCAAGCTTGCCCCCCTCTCCCCAAGATGAAGGTTTGCAGTTGTTGGGCCCAGGAGGGTCTGGGTGTCCTTGGAGAGCGAGCTGGAGAGGCTTTGTTATGTCAGTGTGAGCATGAGAGAACAGCACTGAACGAGCTCCAGGGAACTGCAGAGTTACACTGGGCACTGCAGGGTTGGAAACAATATACAAAACTTAAAACCTCAGGCATCACAGGCTTATCCCCTCCATGCTCCCTGGATGTCAGGACTGTGCTGCCACAAGCCCTGAGGAAAGATGCTCAGCCAGCAAGGTTGGTTCACTTCCTATTCCTCTCCTGGCCCAGCAGAGGATACAGAGGACCTGTACCTCATTTTCCTTCAAACTCACCTCTCCAAGGGCATTTGGAGAGCAGTTGTGGCCTAATGCAGAGCTCCTGTAAAGCCATCAGCCCTTGCCATGGCAGGAATTACCAGAGAGGTGGTGCCTACATCTTCTCTGGGGTGCAGGGATGAGCTTCTTCGAAACACTCAACTATAGCACGACGAAATGGCCCAAGCTGGTTTTCCCAAGCCTCAGCCCACTGGGAGATGTTTGCATGTCTGTTTTTCTGCAGATAACCAGAGGACACAATTTTCACACAGATTAGCATGAGCTCCCCCTCAAAAATTGGACCCATCCAGTGACTGGAAAGGGTGGGAAGCCTTCAAGAGGAAACAATCACCAGACTACTCAACATGGATGAGAAAGGAGACCACAAAGGGACTGCAGAGCATGGACCAACACAGATAGGGCAGCCAGACAAGCCTAAGATTTCTTAGGAGAGGTTCAGGCTGTTTTTTTGCAGTGCAGGACACAAAGCTGGAGAGACATGGACAGCACTTTCCTAGAAGGCCAGACAGAAACCAGGCTCATTCCCCAAGAGCTTGACATGAGCTCCATGGTGCTGAGGAGTCACAGTGGAGTCACAGCAACTCAAGACTGGCACGTGATGTGGCAGCCAGAGCCACACAAATCTGGGGAAAAGCCAAGCCAGGTATCTCACACGGCACAATAGTAATTTAAAGGGAAGGGAGCAAACCACTTCGGGTTTTGCCACTGGTATGGCAAGCCACAGCATTTTATCTTACAATTTTGGAAATATGGAGCCAAAGGGATGAAGGATGTCGCTTAAAGGTGACATCCTTACCTGACACTCAAGGATGTCACTGAAGAGTCCTGGCATTCCTGCGTTTTGGGGCAAAACCCCTGAGTCTAGTTCCACAGCCAGCATTCCAAGACAGAGAAAACTACTAATTAATTGCATTGCAAGGCAGTGATTGGGGAAAAAATAACAGCCCAGCACACAAGAATAAATCAGCCCAAAAGCGCATGTCACTCCCCATGTGCTTTCTTCCACTGCGACCAACACCATCTGCTCCATAAAAAAAAGGCATATGCTGCTATATTGAAACTTCTCTGAAGCCCAGATTTGCTCATTTATAGCCTTTGGGTATCTGCACCAGAGCACAATGCAGAAAGAACCCATTTTAAAGAGAAGGGCTTGCTGCAGTGTCTAACACCTAGCAGAGAAAGCCTTAGGAGGAGCTAACAGGAGCTGAAAGCTGCAAGTGGACACTTTCAAATTAGGACTGGGGGGCTGCCCTTTCAAGGGGATGAGTGGTGACCCTGTAACCAACAGCAGAGGGAAGCACAGAGTCACCAACCCTGGGCACGGTGTCAGGCAAGGAAGGAGAGCACCTTTTAAAACTGCTTATTGATCCCAACACAGCAGCAGCTGCCAAATAGCTGTGATGGAGATCAGGAGACCAGGAGGAGACCTGTTGGTCCTCGGTTCCAAATCCTGTGGAAAGGTGATCTGTATTCAGAGCACATCCTCTCTCATGCCTTTATATTTTAAGTTTACCTTCCTGCAGGATCTCCAGCTGGCATGGGTTTGGAGGGACAGGATCTGTGAGAAAAGATAGAAATATAAGGCCCAAAAATGCTCTTCTATGGCAAAATATGTAGAACAATGTTGTTTTTACTGTATTTATTACAGCAAGACACTCCTTGGGGATTACCAGACACCTTATCAGCAAACACATCAAAAGGCACGCAAGTACCACATGTGGTATCAGAACCAAGATCTCTTCTTCAGTTTCATCTTTTGGATATTCCAAGGAGGAAAAAAAAAAAAAAAAAAAAAAAAGATTAATTTGTATTTTTGCATCTTTGGCCAAATTCTCTCTTTCTGTAACAAAGGTACAGGATCAAGTGTATTCAACATAAAATATATATCCTAACCACACATGTGTTCAGTGAAACTTGAGAACAGGAATTCATTGAGGGGAGTGGGACTTGGGAGAAGTTTGACCCGTGCCATACATGTTGCTCTCAGTGCAGATCACGCTCCAATGTCACAGCAGGAGTGTCCACGTCTGCTTTTAGAGGAGAAGATGTTAAAGGTTCCACAGACATTCATCCTTTTGGCCTGTCTCTCTCTCACCACTGAAGGTGTCAAAACCCTCCCCTCAATATTGGAGAAAAGATCAGATCAAGGGTGTGGGCTGAGCTGACCTCGATGATTCCTTCCCTGCCTCCTGCTCCCTTTTGCTGTGGCACCACCTCCTTCTTCACACTCCTTCACCCCTGGGGTTGAGCAAACAGCAGCTGACTCACACCAGGAGTGTTGATTGACTCGCCAGTGGTGAAGGGATTGTTTCACCAGCCCTTCCACCCCCCTGTGTGAAAAGCCAGCCACCACGCAGGGTTCACATGCTCCGGGGCTGTTTGATGCTGGGTCACCTGTGGGTAGCAAATGGATTCAGAAGTTACCCAGGAGTGAGCCCTCAAGGACTGGAGACAGTCAGAGAGGGACTGCCTGATCCCTGATTTCCTTTGGAAACCGGTTCCAAACCAGCTTTGCATCTAAATCAGTACTTTGGTTTCCCAAAAGAGTTCCTGGGAGAACCTGGCCCACGGTGCTGCCAAATGCTGATCTCGACAAGCAGTCAGAAAGAAGATACTGGAAGTCCTTGGGTATCACCACCTACCTTTGGCCTTAATTATGTGGTTCACATCACCTGCTCCTTGATGCAGGGTCATTATGAGTTAAAGGAAGTCTGCAGAAAGTGCTCATTTACCTTATGCAGACTTCTTTCTCTGTAGTTTGGCTAATTGATGTGTGTCATGTGTAGATATCTCACAGGACCGCAGAAGAGGATCACTAAGCCTTAGCTGTGAGTCACATTTCAGCTTTTTTTTTTATTATTATTTTTTTTACCCCTACTGTGGAGCTGGCAGGAGAAAATTACAGTTGGAGGAAAGTGGGAAACAAAGCAGCACAAAAAAGCAGCGCCGGGCATGGGGCAGAGGAGCCTGGAGCCTGTTTGCCTGGTGAATTCCAGATGTGGCAGCACTGATGGAATTAAGCAGGGTTTAGCACCTCCTGTGACCCTGCTCACACACACACAGAGGCAGACACAGGCAATCCCTGCAGCCAGACACGCTGGGGAACACCTCCAAGAGCCTGCCACCGGTAATCCTACACATTCCATGGGTGAAATTTGGGATTGCCAAGGCCCTTCTCACGCAGGGACAGCGCTGGTGTGAGTGACTGCCAGAACCAGGAGGGTGCTGGATGGACAATGGGATGTCCTCCCATGTTGGAGTCCAGGAAAGGCAGAAAACTTCTCCTGACTCTGTGGGGATTCATCTTATCCCTACAGCTCCCCAAAATGGCTTAGCCTTCAAACTAAGCCCGTGGGAGAAGCTGCCCCCACTTCTGGGTGAGCTGAGAGCACCAAAGAAATTAAAAGATTCTTGTTTAGTGCACCACAGAGAGTGTACTTGTAGTTTTAGATTTTATATTAATATAGAGACAACACGGAGAATTCAGGGTGTCAGCTTCTCCTTGTTTTTCTCCTTCTTCTCCTTCTTCTTCCTTTCTTCTCTGACCTAAGTTCCTGTGATTTAGTAATTGGTAGAGAGAACCTAGTGTAGAAGAGGCATGTTAATAAAATTGATACTTATTGTTTTTTTTTAATTTTTTTTTATTTTATGTTAATAAAATTGATACTTACAAAATAGAATACGCAAAGATTGTCAATTGGGTGATAAAAGGTATAAAAGCCATCTGCTAGGAGAAGCAGCAGCCATTGTGCTCCTGAAACTTAGATAAAAATGTTATAAGTACATATTGTATTGTTGGCTTTTCACAATTATTAAAATGAATGTCATATGTGTAATGTAAGAAAACAAAGTGGCATGGATATAGTTTGTTTTAAAAAGTAGTGTGATTTCTTACCATATCATAAGTATTTCATATATTATGAAATTATATCATATGTAGAATGTTTTTTTTATGTAGTTAGCTCAGGATAGCAAAGATAAGCAAGGAAGTTCCCCAGATTCCTGGACCATCTGGTTGAAGATAACAACAGGCCTCAAACTCTGGAAGGAAGAATTTATCGATCAGAAGTGGGACACAGGATGACAAAAGGATGTGGTCAGCAGAACTGAAGTACAATGGATTATCAAATTTTAAACTGTGGCTGCTGATGAGACCATGAAAAACGAGGGTACTCTCCCTGGACACGGAGTGTAAGGCAGTGTAGGATGCTACCTTGGTGCCTCCTGACAGCTAATCCACACTCCAAGAAGCTCCAGAGACAAAGGAAGGTGAGCATAGAGGGTTTGGGAGGTATAGGAAAGCTCGGGGAGGTGTGCAGAGGGAGAACAGGAGCCACTGTGGCTCAGACAGCTCAGGCCCAGACACTGGCACATGAAAGAGGCATCAGATGCCATAAAACATCTCATGTCTGCCAAGAGGGACATCTGCTGAAGTGGCTAGCAGGCGAAACTGGGTAATTTGTATGATTTGCATGCTGTCAGCTAAAGACACCAGCCTATTTTACCCTGGAATCCTGAACAAACAACACAAATTTATTTTTTTTGCACATACACCTTCCAATTCTTTAACGTGCTTTTAGTGCTTGAGTTCAGATGAAATTAACACCAGCCAGGACTTGATGCTGAGAAGGAATATGCCCTCATTATACTTTGAGAAGTCAAAAAAAATCCACTGATAACTTATACATGTCAAGAGGAAGAAATTGCCTCCCTTCAGCAGGTCAAGTTGGCATGGACACAGTAAATGGGATGTTTGACTCCTGCAATAAATTACATGTATTGCCAGCAAGGATCCCATGTCTGAGTCTCAGAAATCAAGTACCCGTGTCTTCACTTTCTGTGCATGCCATAATTTATCTTCTTGAGAAGGGTAATACCTTTACTCAGCCTAAAACTCTTGGCAGGAGAGCAGGAAGTCTTTTATTGTAATGCTGATCAGTTTCTCTGATCTCCAGCTCTGTGTGGCAGGAGTGCTGGGTGGGCCTGGGGATTCTGAGCAGCCCAGAAGTCCCTAATCCTCTGTTTTCAAAAGTGACACTTCAGGAAGCTATGTGGGTTCAGATTTTTCCAGAAGTGTGTCTGGTACCAGGAAGTCCATCCAAACAATTTCCTAAATTTCTGCTCCATATGAAAATATGGCCCACTAAATTCTTACGGATTTCACCCTTTCATTCAAAATGAAATTCATTTCACCCTTTCCCTTCTAAACTGTTCTAAACTGTAACCCCCAACTACAAATTGCAAATTAAGGCATTTAGGATCTCTTTTCTGGAAAACTAAAGCTTTCCCACTTCCATTTGAGGAAGCTCAATTTTCCCAAAAACCTCTCCCCAGCAAACAGGTCACAGAAGATTGGGTGTCTGTGGTCAGAGTAATTTCATGGTGCCATTCACTCCAACCCCCTAAACTTCACAGGGAGTGCACAGGAATAAATCTCTGGCTGCCTGGAAATGTTTCACTGGCTCAGCTCTGGAAACACCTCGCAGATTTCATTTTTTATTCAGCACCACCTGGCTTTGTAATTATTTGGAGACCTTAATGGCCACTGGGCAGTAAGCACAGGACTGTTCATTCTTTAGAGGATTATATCTCACCCACACAATGAAATTAAAATAGCACAGCTTTCCACTTAAAAGGATTTCACCACAGGCTCAGAAACACAACAACATCAGTCCTTTTTCTAGAAAGGCAAAGGACTTACCCCAAAATACGCAGGAAAAAATGGTGAAGGTGAGCATAGATATCATCCAACTTCTGCACCTGGAGTATGTATGAATCATGGAATGGTTTGGGTTCGAAGAGACCTTAAAGATGATCCCATTCCACCCCTGCCATGGGCAGGGACACCTTCCACTATCCCAGGTTGCTCCAAGCTCCATCCAGCCTGGCCTTGGACATTTCCAGGGATCCAGGGGCAGCCACAGCTGCTCTGGGCACCCTGTGCCAGGGCCTGCCCACCCTCACAGGAAAGAATTATCTCCTAATAGCTGATCTAAACCTACCCTCTGTCAGTTTAAAGCCAGTCCACCTCTAGGCCTTTGTAAAAAAATTCCTCTCCAGCTCCCTTGGGGCTTGTTTAGGTACTGGAAAGTGCTCTAAGGTCTCCCTGGTGCCTTCTTTTCTTCAGCTGGGCACTCCCATCTCTCTCAGCCTGTGTCCACAGCAGAGGTTCTGCAGCCTGGAGCACCTGTGAGGTGTGGCACAAGCCACAGAAGAGAGCAGTCAGGACCGTATTCACATGCATGCTTTGTTCCCTCTGCTTCTGGGCTCCCAGGGGAAAACTCAAAAAGAACCTTTCTGGATCAAAACCCTTCTCTGCTCTGACTTTTCTCTGGGAAAGAGTGGGTTGTCTAGGATGAGGATCCCATTCTCCTTTCCCACTCCTCTGCTCCCCTGTCCATCAAAGTCAACAAACGAGGAGCACAAGGAAAGGAGATCGCACCGCAGCTGTTTGCCACAGGTCATTAAGCATCATTCTGGTCTCAGCTCTTTATAACAACCTTATTGTCCCCATCCTGGAGGGCTGTTAAAGCAGTAAATTTGCCAGCTAGCAGAGCTTGTGGGTGTTGTCTGGTTGTTTGCTTCCAAGTGTTTCTTTTGGGAAGGCTCAAAACTTCTACTTTTTCTTCTTTTCTTGTGTCAGTGCCACGTCAGTATCATTTGACAAAGGGCACAACACCTTCTGCAGATGGCTTTGTTAAGGCTCAGGAACAATTAATTGTCTGCTGCCGACTGGAAAAGATCTTCAGAACAGCAGTGTTCCTACTTAGACGCTGTTGGCTCAAAATGTCCTTTGCTTTATGGGCCACAAACTCTCTTTGAACACTGGCAGTTCTTATTTTTTTTCCTTTGATTTCACTCTCTTCCCTAACACGGCAGTTTCTGGAGCTAAGCCTGGTCATTGCCATACTGCAGAGATTATTTTAATGATCTCTTCCTACCTGTCAGCCAAGGTGGCAAGGGTATAATTTCACGAGCCTTTCAAGCAGCCATTCAGCAACACTTTAATGCAATAAAGGGTGTCTTTAAATGACCAGTCACATGCCCACCCCAGGGAACACCACCTCTGCTCTGTAATCCGAGTGACTCAGTGCCCTGAACGTGCACCAGACTAACAGGGGGTGGGAAAAAAAAAAAAGAAAAAAAGAGAAAAAAAAAAAGAAAAAAGAAGGAAAAAAAAAAGTGGTCTAAGGGACACGTTTTCTATTAAAATAATGATATTTATTACAAAGATGTGCAGTCAGAACCAAACTTTCGTCCTGCTGCTTCTTGCGCTCTCACCAGCAAGCTTCAGTCTGCCCTTCATGTGGTTGTGACATCCCAGGGAAGCATTTATGTGTTTGCACCTGATTACTGTTAGACTTTCAACATTCACAGACTTCAAAGATCCCAGGTGAACTGCCGGGTTTTGACATCTCGGGCCAGGCCTTAATGAAGGACTCCATTTTTGGGAGGCACAGATAATTGCTGGCATAACTAATTGCTGTAGTGTGCATATCTGAGCACCTCAGAGCAGCCAGAAAAGCAGACAATTTTCTGGGTTGAAATTGAGCTGTGTTGTGTCAACAAGGCAGGATTTGGCAGATGTGTTGTAGTCAGGTTTGTTCTGTTTTGTTTGCCCCTGCCACATCCCTGTAGGAAAGGAACAGGTCCATGGGCTGCTCTTTGCCTCTGAAACCTTAAGTCAGAGTCAGACAATGACCACCCTGAGGTGTTTTGGGCCTCACAAATACTGCTCTGTTTAGATTTCCTTAAATCGTGGACCCTTAAATTGTGAAAAAAATGGTAAGTAAGGAAAGGCAGAAAAGCCTTTGAAGGCTGAAATCAGCCCCCCACCCACCATCAGGTGCTGCAGGAGAGTGGCTTTTCCAGGTGGGATCCTTTTCTGGTGACATTCTGCCTGGAGCAGAGCCACTGTGTGGTGAAGGCCAAGGCTGGGAGGTGTCCAGGTTTTAGAAGAGGGAATATTCAGAGGCAGATGAGGAACTGATGCTTCCCCAGCTCCCTCTGCAGAAGACCACTCCTGTGACCTTTTCCAACCTATTTAATGCTGGGTCTTTTCAGGACAGTTACAGGGCTTAAAGGAAAGGGAACAAAGCATTTCTGAAGCTTCTAAATATCTTTGAAAAACCACAGCAGACTCTCATTCCCATCTTGAAAATCTGTCCTTTCATCTTTGCCACTTAGCCTTGGTTAAAGATGGGGACATGCAGAACACTCTAGACACTATTATCCTCCAAAAGAGAATAAGAGCACCAGAACAAGACAGAGCAATCCACTGCCGACTGAAGTGCTCAGGGATGATAGGGACAAAGGCCAGCACGAGAAGAACAAAAAGGGACCTTGTCCAACCAGCTCCTGAGAAGGAAAGATAAAAGACTTGCTCCAGCTGCCATTGAAGTGAGGGGAAAGATTCCCATTAACCTAAAGGGGAGTCAGATGAAGGAACTTGTTTTCCGTGCACCTTTGTGAAGCAGGATGCAAACCTGCAGGGAGGCCTGGGAAGTGCCAGAACCAGACAGAAAGAGGGACCCACTGCAGACGGAGGGGCAAGGACAGGATGTCTAATCTGGTTTGGGAAGCAAAACGCTGCACCTCCAGCACAGTGCACAGAGCCGTGCACAAAACTCCAGCGGGAAGCCATGGAAAGGACTCCCCTCTCCCCTCCAGCTTCACTGGAATCTGCTGCTTTTGGGCTCAGGACTAATTGGGCTGGATCAGCCAAGCCAGAATACACCTTGGCTGGGTGACACAAACCCACCCCCAGAGCCACATTGCCCTTCTGAGCACAAAACACAGCCGTAACCAGAGCTGCACAAACAGCCCCGGCTCGGACAGCTCTGGTCAGCTGCCAGCCCAGGCCACCACTGCACTGACCCCTCCTGCCCTCACACCCCCCAGGACGGCCCCATGGAGCAGGGCTGGAGCATCAGCAAGAGGAAAGCAGCAGAGAGAGAAAGGAGAGCTGCATCCAGGTGTCACATCCAGCTGTCACATCCAGCTGTCACATCCAGCTGCAGGGGGATGTGCTGCCCCTTTGCTGTGCCAGCCTGGCCTTCTCCAGAGGCCTGCCCGGCACCAGGAATGTCCCCTGCACCTGTTTGGGAACGGCACAGCTTCCCTAATTAATTTTTCTAATGAGTGGTTTTAATTAAATTTTTGATTAATCGCTGTGCTTCGCCATGAGCAGTGCATTTTGTCCACGAGCAGTGTGATTTTCCACTTTAGCCAGAGCACTTTTTAGCCAGATTCCACTGGCACATTTTAGCCAGGTTTCTTCACAGACTGTTATTTTTAGAGTGCGTTAATTAGATCACCAAAATTTTTTTTAAGTTTTGCTAAACTAACCCTGATAAGCTTCAGTGAAGAAAGCCTGGGGGAGCTAAACCCTGGGCACCTGGAATGCAGAATTTACAGCCTTCCAAGGACAGGCTAGGGTGACCAAAAGAGAAAGGAAAGACTATCAAAGGCAATTCAACATATGCTGGAAACTCCCTGCCTGTGGAAAAAAAAAAAAAAGATAATGAAAAGACACAGGAAAATGTGGAGTAGTTAGCATGAGAAACGAGAAAACAATAACCAGCAGAAGGCAGAACACTAATTAACGAAGAGAATATGTAATTTAGAACCAATGAATGGTAAATTCGTTTGCCTAAAGTGCATAAATAAGCGGGAAGTTTTATGCGCCTAGGTGGAGCTATTCCCTCATGCTCCCCAGCCTGGGATAAAGGAATGCCTACTCCCAAAAAAAAAAAAAATCGCGTTA
>VZRF01014981.1:220848-233129 GCA_013396875.1 Vireo altiloquus
CACCTTTCAAAAAACCCAAAAAAAAAAAAAAAAAAAAAAAAAAAAAAAAAAAAAAAAAGAAAAGAAAAAAAAGAAAAAAAAAAAGAAAAAAAGCGCAGAAAAGAAATCTACCTTGTGGAGGAAAGGAGGGAGGGAAATGGAAAGGGGGGGGTGAAAAAAAACCCAAAAAGCTGTTTATTAGCAGGTAATTAGATTACCCTAGGAATTTCCAGATGTCCTTGGTCTGGTTTTCAAAAGGAAGCACCCCAAGTTGGGCCAGGAGAAAACAACTCAGGGAAAAAGAGAACTAAAACACATAAATTCTGCATTTCACATTGCTCACGTAGGGACCTTAGACCCCTTTGAAGTCTCAGGTCCCACTCTTGAGAACACTTGAGCATTTGCAGGAGCAGTGCACTAGTTTGTGCTATTTTTAACTTCATTTCATCTGTAAATTTAGCCAGCAACTACAAACAAAAAGCCTCAGATTTAAAAAGGCCACCTGACCATACAATCGTAGAAACCCATTTCCAAACTAGCAGCAAAGTTAAAAGCTTTTTCTAATTTTTTTTTTTTTTTTTTAATGCAGGCCTTTGATGTCCCATATATCAACCTAAGCATATCACTTTTTTAATGTTGTTTTTTTCATCTGCCTCAGTGTTGAGGGTGTAAACCATTACACTGTCTCTCAGGGACACATTCCCAGCTGGGTTAATGGGATATGAACCCCTTGACCAGTAAAACTGTGGTAATTTACATCAGCAGATGCTGTGGCCCTCACAATATTGTTTGTTTTTCTATTGCAAAAGGAAAATCATTGGCTCCTTTGGTCAGCCCTCAGCACTCTGAACAGTGATTGACTCTTATTTACTCTCAGCCTTCCTTAACAGGCCTCTGGCTTTGGAAAGAGGTCTCCAAGAGAAGTGGAATTTCCAAGGCTTACTGCCCCAGATTCTCCTGAACCTGCCCTCCTTCAGCTTAAAGCCATTCCTCCTTCTCCTGCCCCTCCATGCCCTTGAGGAAAGTCCTTTTCCAGCCCTTCCTTTAAACCCCCTTTGGGGAAACTCAGAATTTTTTTTTTTTTTAAATTAAAAATGAAAACATTTTAAATATCTGAAATGTAATTATTAGGTTCAAATTATTCCCTGCTTTGGCATGAAGGTCACCGCGCCCTTAAAACTTTAAAAATAATAAAGGCCTCTTAGGAAAGGCCTACTTGGAAAGGCCCTTGGGAAAACTACAGCAGCTGAGATATCCATCAGCAAATAAAAGAACAGCTCAGCAATGGCGATTAATCTAAATTTTGGATGGGCTCAGGCATTCAGTGTGGAGGAAGGTGTCCAAAATAACACACTGGGAACAGATGCCACTGGGGACTTGGAGCTCAGTTCCGGGGTTTGAGTTTTTTGTCGAGTTTTTGAAGAGAACCTCATTTCCTGAGAAGCTGTATCAATGGCATTGATATATTGAGATACGCTGTGGTCACATATATCTCTCTCCAGCCACCTCCACTCCCTCCCCAAACCTGTTCAACAGATTTAACTGGGACAGAGGTTTAGCACCCCGAGGAGTTGGTGGGGCCAAGGACAGATTCATCATGCTGAAGTGAAGCAGGCTGCCCTGCAAACTCATCCCTATGCAGTTAGAAACCAAAAAAGAAAAAAAACACACAACAATCACATGAGGGAAAAGGAAAACTAAAGCTTTATAAATGTCTCAAAGTAGGGAAAAGTTCTGTGAGGTCTCAGTGTACATTGGGAATCAATAACTCACACATAAACCATGTTTTTATTGTTCATGGCACCAAAGGGACTTCCTGGCAGGTGTTGTCACTCAAAACTCCCATAAAGCCAATTCCTACCTACATTTTTTCCCTAAATTTTGTCTTGCCATAAGTGACTAAAGCCACCAGCCATGAGGCAATGACGAACCACCCAGCTTCCAAAAATTCCCTCTGAGCGCCTCACTACCAAAAACCATTTTATCAGAGAACTGAAAACTTTCTGACGAAACCAAACTCTCGCCAAGATCCCCACGAAGACTCTGCTGCCGTTTGGGCACCGAAAGCTCCCCCCTGGCTTTGCATGGAGCATAATGCTCAAACATTTGAGCTGAGGTGCTTCCAGCATCTCAAGAAGCTCCCCTTGGCTGGTAGTGCTTCCTCTGTCAGGTGGAAGAAGAGATTGTTCATCATGTGCACAAGATTTCCATCAGGATCACAGGAGACTTGCAGGGAGAGGAGCAGGCCGAACATAATGTCCTTTACGCCGTCCTGGACCAGCTGATGTGAATCACACTCCCATTTTTACGTAGGCACTGCTTTCTTTCTCACAAGGCAAGACCACAACGCGACAGAGAGGTGATCTGGGGGGGCACCCTGGGCTATTTTGAGCAGGGAGCTTGAGAAAAACATCCTTCTTGCCTCATTGCATCACTTACACCTGTGCAAGTCACCATGGAGACTCCATTTATTGTCAGAGAGACTGCTTCAAAGGTGATCTTCAATGCTGGGTCCGGGATGGAAGAAAAGAAAGCAGATACAAGGTTTTTAATTTGCTAATACGATCAGAGCGCCGTACAGAAAACAGGCACCATGGAAAAAAGCGACTGCATTAGGGTGCACAGAAGTCTATAAAGCAGGCAAGTTAATTTTCAGCCTCTCAGGTTATTTTCAGGCATCAAAAGGATTGTTTTCAGCCTGCCCAGGCTCAAATTTGGACAGAGGGCAGGCAAGCAGGCACTCGAAACACAGGTATCCATTCAGGAGCAGAGCAAAGTGCCCTCTCAGCCTGAATATTCCTTCCCACATCCACTGCAGCGAGTTCACTGGTTTGTAAAGACCCTTTTAGCACTCTGAAGTGTGCTCAGGGCCGTGCAGGCTCCAGACAGCTCAGCCTGTGCCACCAGAAGGGAGGCAGGGTTGAGGAGCTCTCTCCTATCCCTTGGTTTTCTCTCAGCTAAAAAGGTGCACTGGTGACTTCAGGGCTTCCTTTGAAGTGAAACAGATCTGTGGGCACCTCATTTGGTGCTGTGGCATTTCCCTGCCACTCCAGAACGGGAATTCCTCCTCCCAACCCCCCAACCTGCTCTGAACTGTTCAGAGATCACCAGGTGAGAAAACCTCAGAGAAGCTTCCTCGTGGATGTTCCTTTCCACATTGTCACTTATCAGGGAACAAAGTGCTCCAGTGGCATGGACACCAACACAGCTGAGCCTGGAAGGATCAGGGGGACACTTCAGCAAGCACCTCCCAAGAAGCCAGGCTTGTTACTTTCACGGATGAAAGGCAGCTTTGACCTCCTTGGCTCCTAAAAGTCTTGATAAGCGCAGCTGCTTTTCACCTTGTGGAGTGACAGACTGGTTCAGGACAACAAGAGCCTCGTTTTTTGTTTCAGACTGGAATGTGCAAGTTGTAAAGTGTGAAATCCCAAGAAGATGCAACAGAAATAGTCAGTGCACATCTGTTAGTGATGAAAGAGTGATTTTGTTGCTAAATTTTCACTGTCGGCTGTTGAAAGTAGTAGATCACCACCTCTTGCTAACTTCCACCCAAAGATAAAACTTCATAACTAAGAAAACTAATTGTTTAGAAATTCCAGCGTGCTACTTCCCCCTTAATCACCAGTGTTAATAGCTGAACTTAGGTGCCCCAACCAATTGATCCCAGCAGAGTAAACGAACCCATCCTACTGATCCATGACAGAATGAAAGGAAACAGCAGGTATCCAGAAACCAACCCAGAGCAGAAGACAGGAGGAGAAAGCACTGGCTTGTGCATCTCTGCTTTGTTCCATGCCCACCAGAATGGCTGGAAAAGCCAACAGACTCTGAAGAAAAAAAAAAAAAGGTATATTTCCCTGCTTCTCCCAGCAGGACAATCTCAGCACACAATTTCCAGGCACTCCCTGTCACAGCCTGCAGGGATTTCACTGCGAAATTTCCTCCACTTTCTTACAACTCACCCAAGGGACTCTGCTGGTTTTCTCTTCAAGGCAAGCCTGGGAGTCCAGGTCACTGAAACCTGTCTGGTATTTATGATTTATTCTACTCACTTCTTCCCAGCCCTGAAAGAGTGGACAAGATCCCTGAGCTGCATGGTTGACATGAAAAAAAAAATAAGGGCTTTTCAGTCACATTTTCTGTTCAGTCTACACTTTTAAAAAACCCATGTTCTTATTCATCTGGATAATGTTAAAAAAAAACAAAAAACAAAAACAAAAACAAAACAAACAAACAAACAAACAAACAAACAAACAAAAAAAAAACACACAAAAAAAAACCCACCAAAAAACAAAAAAACAAAACATGCAATTAAGGGGTTTCTTTGGGAAGACTTTTGCCCCTTGAAAATTTTTCAGAAACATTAATAGATGCTTTTAGCTGAAGGACCAGAGGGGTGGAAAGCAAGCCCACTGTGGAAGCAATGTTTTGGAAATAAACAGATGGGCAGCTGCCTCCATAACAATAAAGGATGTCAGAAAATTTCACAATAAATAATCCAGGGCATCTATTTTATATACCAGTTCAGAAAATCCTTCTTTCCAATTTATCATTGGATAAGTCAGCTAACTCTTCCCTGATTCTGCAACTTCTTTTCTTTGCCTATCAGAACCTAATAAATAAATAAATTTAGGCCTAATTTAATTTGTGATGACACTGCTGATGGATTTTTAAAGAGCTAACAATATCAGACAGGCTTGCTTTGTTAATTTCTATAAGTCTGCTTAAAATATGAAGAGAAGGTGGCAGAATTCAGTATTCAAATGGTGCTTAGGCAGCTTCTACATTTCAAAAAAAGTGTGAAAAACAAAAGGAAGGGCAGGATATGGAAATTGAGGCTAAACCTACATAGAAAATAAATCCCCACTGGTAAGGCTGCATGACAAAAAATAATTAATTTTGAGGACCTGGATCAGCCAGATCTTCAATCATCCTGGGTGAGAGCCACAGGATTGTACCAGAACTCTCAGGGCTTCAACCAGGCTGGACTCAGAAACCTCCACAGGTGGACACAGCTCCAATATGTGACTTGAATCTTGTTTCATTATACCAATAATAACATCCTCCACTTCTCCAAACAGCTTAGACACCACTGGAACCTGAAAAAATTCTGTGTATCCCCCTGCCAGCCTGACCATGAAGTCACAGCTGCCTGTATGAAAAAATTTAATCAGATTCCACCCCTTCGTGGTTCACAGATGATGGTCAAAGCCACACAACCTTTCCTCTCCACCTAAAGCAGCAGCTAATGGCTCTAACAGGATTTCATCCTTCAAGCAGAACAGGGACAAGATGACACAAACTCTGCTAGGAGCCTTCACAGGGCATTTGCTGACAGCAGAGGACACGACGCTCCAGATTCTGAGGACCTGTTTCCAGGGTTCAATGTGCCACAGCTTGGTGATTCATACCCTGTGATCTGCACAGGACCTGCAGGCAGGACCACGAGCTGCTGGCAAACAGAAATGGGACATCTCAAAAAAAAAACCCCAAAAAACCAACAAAAAACCCCGAACCATCAGCAAAAAGCGAGGAAAAAATGAAATTAGCAACAATGGCACCAATGGAGAGCTCAAGTTTTACACACTTGTAAATGAAAGTTATTGAAGCAGCACAATAGGGTTTTATCTGCCCTGGGGTTTAGCTCCACTGCCCAAAAACTGCTCAAAACCTGCATTTTTAACTGAAGTCTGATTAACTCTTCTCTCTTCCTTTCCAGTGGTCCAAACTCCAAGCCCAGAGACGCCTCTAAGCTGTCACAGAAGTCAAGAACCACTAGCTTTCCACACCTTCAATAAACAGGTGTCCTGTGCATGAACAGCACAATCAGGATACTCAGAGCATGTCAGATAAATGTTTATGCACAAAACAGCACTAATTTGCTGCCTTCAAGCTTTCAGATTTATTGGCCTGGGCACAAGGGATACAGCCAAGACTTCCAGACTGTCAGCATCACAGAAACTCTGCCTGAACGCTTAGCACTGGAAACCAAAGAGGGGGGGAAAAAAAGAAAAAAATCAACCCTCATCATTTTTCCTCTTCCTGGCCCCAAGTCCATATGTGGAGGAAGAAAAAATAAACCACGTCCAATAACATCTATATACTTAGTGCCTCTGCTCAGGGAAAGGAATTTGAAATTTGAAAAAGTAATTCATTCTCCTTGCCCCCAATTCTATTTTCCAAAACAGTAAAATTGGTTATTATTTGAAACATTAACCAAAAAAACCCCACAAACCCAAAAAGAAACAAAACCAAAAAAAAACCCAAAACCACCCACAAAAACAAACAAACAAACAAACAAACAAACAAATATTTTTTAGATTTGTTTCCAAGTACAAAATGATCTANACCAAACCAAAAGAAAGAGAAAAATCCCAAAATCCACATATCAAACCAAAACAAAATCACAGGCAGACACCAAGCATGGAAAGTTTTCCTTCCAGCTCATTTAAAGCTGCAAACTTAGAACAGATCTGAAAATCGTAGAATAGAGGATGTAAATAAGAGTTATGTTTAGTTCTACAAAATACCAGAATGGGAAATCTTTCCAAAACCCTCATCCTGCCACCTTCATAATCATGACTCTTTCTGAGTGAATTTACTAGTCCTTGACACTGTTTAGGCTGCTGATATCTGACAAGCAGACTGCTGTGATCAAGCCCAGGACCAAAGGCCAACCAGACTCTCATGACTGCCTTTCCCACCCCTACACCCATTTCTCTGGGGTGTTATCTGCCCTCAGATTTACATATTCAGATTTGGGATAGCAGTCAGTCCCCATTAAGATTCCGGCACCATTGAGGCCACACTCAAAAGTCTGCATGACAAAAGTGACACTTGCTTTGACTTGGAGTAACTTAAGCCCAACCCTAATATTGCAAGCTACGTTTTACATCTATAAACCCCTCAGGGTTTCTTCAGGTTATCTCCCCTCTCCACACACCTCACTGGTGTGCTGTTAAGACTCTCAAACCTGCGATTTCAACACAGGACTCCCCAGCCTGTGAGCATTTCCCCTTCTCTTTCCCCAAATGCAGAATGAATCACTTTGCCCCCACCTTTCCCCTTTTTTCTCCCAGTTTCCCTGTCAGCCAAGCAAGCAAGATGCCTGCTCAAGCTCCCTGTGACCTCTGCCTATGCTTCCCTAAATGCTAATTTAATTTGACAACTGAGCTGCTCATTCTCCGTCTCTCGAGTGTAGCTCGGTCTCCTGATTACAAAATCTGAGTGTTAAAACAGGACGACCAACACCGTGGCTGGGGTCAGAGGTGAAGGGAGAAGCAGGATTAAAGATAAGCAACCTGTGTTTCCACCTGGTTTAAGGCCAGTGTGTAACGATGACCCTGCTATGGAAAAAACCTTGCAGCCTTTTCCAGAGCGTTAGGGGTGCCCACAAATGCACAGAACTGGGTTATTAGCAGAATCCAGGAAAAGGTAAGAATATAGGAAACTTATATTTGTCTCAGTGTGCTAAATGTCTTCTCATTTCCACAGCTTAACTCCAGCCAGAAACTTATCCCCTCACAGCAACTCCCTCAGCAGTGGGATGGGGAACAGAACCAGAAGGACAAGGAACTGCAAAATTCGTGGGTTGGGATGAAGACAGAGTAATAAGGACAGCAAAAACCAGGCACACAAGCCAAGCAAATCAAGGAATTCTGTCATTCACCACCTCCCACGGGCAGGCAGGTGCTCAGCCATGCCCAGGAAAGCCAGGCTCCATCACTTGGGAAGACAAACACCTGGAATGTGTGTGTGTCCTTTGCCCTTCCTTCTTTTCCCCAACACTTCCTATGCTGCCCATGATATCATACAGCCTGGAATATCCCATGGAGCAGTTGGGATCAGCTGTCCTGGCTGTGCTCCCTTCCAAATCCTTGATTATCCTCAACCCCCTCACTGGCAGAGTGTTATGAGGAGCAGGGAAAGGCCTTGTTGTGCAATCACTGCTCAGCAATAACCAAAACATCCCTCTGTAATCAATGCTGTTTACAGCATAAATCCTAAATGCACTTTCCTACTGTAATTTTCTTACCGTGAGGAAAATTATCCCAGACAAACCCAGCACACTCAACATAGAGCATAAAACTCCCAAGGAGAAGGGATAAAATTCCAGTCCCTTGCAAAAGTAACATGAATTATTCCATGCCAGATGTGATGATGACATGACAGCCACACAAGAGATTTTTTTTTTCAGCTGGAATGAGTGACAGGCTTGCAGCTCCCCCACTGAAGAACCACAATCATGCAAATAACATCTTACCACTGAGACACCTATTTATGTAAGCACAGGCCTAATAATCACTTACATCTGAGGCATTCAGAAGGTATTATTAGGGCATGATAAGGCTTATTAAGGAATAACACAGCGTTCTGAAGACACTACAACCTTCAGCGGTGCAGCAAGGAAACAAAACTGCAGCATCAGGGGCTTCAGTTTCAAAATCTAAATACAAAAATGGCAGAATTCTGCAACAGCAGCAGCCCCATCAGGCAAATCTATTTTTCTTGCCACCCCACACCTTCCAAAAGGGTGTTTCTCTCCTCCAAAACCACCAGTTTATAACTGCAGCACAAACATCCCGTGAATCAAATGCACAGCTTCAACTCCCAGCCTCATTTGCATCAGAATGCTTAAATAAGGTGACTCTTCCCAAAAAAAAAAGCTGGCTACAGTCTTATCACCATTTCATCAGCGACCCTCTCTGTTCTCCTCATCTGCACTTTGATAAATCTGGAAAGGAACTGGTCCTTTCCAAACAACCCTGGAGCAAAGGGAATTCTGAACTGGGATCACAAGGCTTCCTCCTGCCAGGAGCAGTGGATGAATTTACAAGGCTCTGCCACAGACGGCCACAGCAAAGGGTTAATTTCAGCAGTAACAGCTCCCCATCCTGCTGCCCCTGCCTGGGAGCAAAATCACCCTTGTTCATGGCAAACTGAGGTTCAGTGCCTCAGGAATGGACCATTTGCCACAGATTTTGAAGGTAGCATGGGCACACCTCAACAAGATTTAGAGAATGGCTTTTTGTGTATTCTGCCTCCTTTTTGTTTGGGTACCAGAGAGCCACTTACTGCAAATTCTGTGAAATGTGAAAAACAGGGGCTATGTGCACATTTAGCAAAAATTTCTTACTGCAGCTAAAAAAAAAAGAATACAGCTTTGTTGACTTATGGTCATACTTAATATATCCCAGTAGCTTCTCATCTTAACCCTGCAGCTCTTCCGAGATTTGAGTGTTCCCAGGTTTTTTTCAGCTTTCCACAGGTCACAACTTAGATTTTAGGACACTCGTGGGTCACAGATTACATTCATGCTCAAAAGGCACAAACCCACCAGGAACAGTTGTCCAAACAGAGTCTGCAGCATTGCTCCAAGAGCGTCCTGCATGATCCTGCCCTTTGCCAAAGGGAAATTTGATTTTTTAACGAGGAGACAGAGGAAGCAAGCAGCACATTTATTAGCATGAAATGCACGCTTTAGGAAGATCACTCATTTCTCTCACTTCATGCAACACAGAGACTCACAGAAATAAAAATCAAGTTACTTTTTCTCTCTCCACCTTTAGGCAGGTGGAGAGCCTAAAGAAAAGCACTACACAAAAACCTACTGGATAAAAAGAAACACATCATTTCTCCATCTTTGAAAGTCTCCTTATAGATAAATTTGTTAGTTCTGTTCCCAAATACTCCATCCACCTCTTATTGACACATCCAGAGTCCCAAACCAAAGGTTTGCTCATTCTGACTCCCCATTTAGCCCTGTCATTCCTTCATCACACTCCTAACTCCCCCAGGCATTTCCTTTCACACACACTGCCAGTTCCAGGTTCAGACTCCTCACCTCAACCTCCCTACGGAGATCTCTACCCCAGGTGTTCAGCACTTTTATTGTCCTGTTCCATATCCCATCCTGAAGATTATTTCCTGCCCCTTTTCCTATTCTGAAATCCTGTTCTTCCATCCTCTTAACAGAAGCTGGTAGTGCTCCCTTTGCAGCTGGCATGCTTTCTTCAATAATGAAAAGAAAGGGGAAAAAAAAGAAGATTTAGAGTAAAGACAAGCGAGTGGGGGTGGGAAGAAACATGCTTAATTCAAAGATCTAATTAAAAATACGTGTCTGACTTTGACAAGACTTTGAACAATTCTACAGATAGAGCCACACAGACATGAGGGAGACATTGCCTTATTTTTTCATCTTTGGCTGCTGCACATTTAGAGTCAAATGCTTCACATTACAAGGACAGCAACCAACCCTTCCCCTGGGATGGCAAACAGCTGCCTGCTGGTGTATCTGGTTACTCCAAGTCTATCACATCTAAAATCTCTTATCTCAGGCAACAAGAATTCCAAGGATGCTGCTCTTTGCCCTCAGCACCACAGAGTATTCACATTTATGTGCAGAGCCATATAAAAATAGAAATATACCTATCTCGAAAGGCACTTTGCACTCCAGGTCTCTAAGGCACAACTGCATGAGGCATGCACAACACAAAACCTTAAGGATCGTTTTTAGTACCAGACTTTCAGCAAATGGAAGCAACACAGCAGATAATGCTTTGTAAAAGCTCACAAAGGAAAATGCCAAAGCAAAGGGATGAAGTGGAGGGAAGGGTCTTCAGACACTGCCACTATTAGTTATTCCAGACTACTACCATTATTGAAGAGCACATATTTGTCTTTATTAGTTTCATTGCAGTTTGGACAGGAAATGCCAGAGATGCTGTTGTCTTCGTGAAAACGTGCTTTGATTAGAACTGGAGCTAAATTGTGTGTGTTTTAACATTTATTTTGCTTGCCTAGGAGGAAAGAAGTTGAGTCCTGACAAAACCTGAGAAGTTTCACGACCTTTGTTTCCCCCCTTCACAGGTCATTTATTCTATGAAATCGAGTGAATATATAAACACAGCACTGGCACTTGACAGACAGAAGTCAGGAACATCAGCTACAGTCTGCAAATACAGGCATCAGCAGCACTGATCAGTTGTGTATTTTGTGGTGATTGAATAATTAAATTTTTCCCATACACCATTTAATCACAGGTAGAATAAGCCTACTTTTCTTGATGGTTTAGTGAACCCACAGAATTTTGTAAATTGTGGCTTCATAGCCACATAGTTGTGGTTACAGCTGTGTCAAAAGAATGTCTTCAAAGTCTGGCGTGCTGAATACTGTTGGCATCCCAAAACAGGCAAGAAGAACAAAAAATGTTATTGACAAAGATGTTTTCCCCACTCCCACCTTACTGTTTCCATTGAACTAGAGAGTATTTTCAAGCACAGAAATTCTAGGTTAGTTTTGTGCACAGAACTGGACTCAAGAAAAATCTGGGAAAAAAAAAAAATGTGGCTGCCTCCAAAACTCTATAAAAACTAAATTAAATACTCAGTGAAACCACAAGTGACAGATCTGCATACATTATTTGAGGACTTGGCTTTGTGTCTCTTTCATTCATTCATGCAAGTTCACAGAGTGAAGCTCAACCCAGCAGTCCAAAATCAGAGCCACAGTTTGACTTCAGGAGTGATTAATCTCACATTGCTAAAAAACTCTCGTTAGTGTGGGGTAAGAATTGGGCATTTAATCAGTCAAATTGCTTGGGTTTTAGCTGGACTCATCAGGCAACTCTGGACGAGGTAAACGAACCACAGCATCAAAATGCAGCTGGTACAGAGGACTTAAGAACAGACAACTACAGAATTAATATGACTTCAGAGTAACTTTTTAATCCCAATTAAAAGTGCATCATAAATAGCTTTTGTCTAAGCAGATATTCAGAAGTTTTACAACAAAGGTAAGGACTACAGTACCAAAACTTAGGAAGAAATACTTTATTTTCTTAGCTACTGTTCAGAAAGCCCTGAGGAAACTGATCCCCAAATCCCTAAGAGATCTGCAGCAGAGAAGCTGAGGAGCACTCTGTGCAGACAACTCCCGGTAGTACTCGGTAGAAAACGAGGCACAACATACCTAGGCAGCTTGCTCAGGTCACACCTCCTCAACACCACATGAATTCCATGTATTCTTCCCTTTTGGCAGCTACTACAAAGAGAGACACGATTCTCCCCTGGCAAGTATCCCGCTATTGGACAGGTAACAGTTTTTGCTAGCATGTTAAGGTCAGACACCTGTTGTTCATCAGAAGTCACAAAAACACTGTTTCACTGCTGGAAAAAACGGGAACAGCATGACTAGTAAGGCTTCAAACACAGCAGCCATAAATCCCTCAGTCACTCAGCATATAAAGTTACAAATGAACAAAGCTACTAGCTTTTTTTTTTTTTTTTTTTTTTCAAAAAAAA